>CAUZXS010006351.1:80000-90000 GCA_963585895.1 Sepioteuthis lessoniana
AGAAAGATGTTTTATATGAGCCACTAAGAATGTTGAAGTTCATTATTCGCACGCAAAATTTGTGCAATGCACGTTATTTAATATGTAGGATCTGATACAAAAGTTTCGTCGGAATTTTTAACAAATTTGTAAAATCCTCTAAAGTTTAGAACATATTAAATGGCATTATATGATATTATTTTTTTGTGTTTTTTCCGTTATATTTTAAGTTTGTATTTCTTTGAATAATATTCAGAATGAAGCTTTATAACGATGTTTGTAAGAGTTGTACAATTATAAACATGGTCATATACCGGCAGATCTAACAGCAGAACAGAAAGACAGAATATGCTTAATAGTTTCATGCGTTTCTTTACAAGTTGAATTTATAAATATTAAAAATATATCTTAATATGATTTTTGTTCACCTATGATTAATCAAGAAAGATGATTAAAGTTTGATGTTTTATTTACTTTTCTACGCATCGAAATGTCCTGTGGAAAAGTATTCATGTTCGATTTGTATACTTTGTAATTTAGTTATACATTTTCTCTTCTTGTTAAATATGCTGTTCAGTTAATGATAACGTTAAAGTGTTTTAATCCATTTTAAAATAAGGTTAATTGAATTATTCCTTTGGTATTCATAGCATTGAATAAATTAATTTCTAATCTCCTTCTACTTTCATTGTGTATTGAATTTATAGATGCTATCTCTACCGTTGACAACGTAAATTTGTCTTCCGTAACCAGGGCAGGTAGAGATATTCCATTACTTTCATAATTGATTAGATATATTTTCACTGAATAAAATGATAGTTTCAGTGGAAGTAAACCAACCTTTACTAGCAGGAAGACGAAAATGGCAAATCAAGTTCCAAGTTTGATCGATAGACAAGATTTAACGGCATGTCAACTTGTTGAGTAATATTTTGTGTCAAGAATTAAGGGAATCGAGTCCATTGTACGTTCATATTTACATTTATTTTTTATTTTTTTGCTCAGAGCCATATGCAATACGGACAACATCAAAACAGATCTATTTAAGCCATAAATAGAACCTTAGCAGGTACTTAGACTCTATCTCAGAGTAAACCAATAAGTTATTGCAATGAACGGTTTCTCGACACTACCTTGAGCTGAGAACTCGATCCTCACCGAAAGATGCAGTGTCCTTATTTACCAACCCTTCACATCGGCCAGGATATGACACAAGGTCAATTTTTAATCGGGGTTTAATAGGTTTGAATTTAGAGTTTTCATTCTCCTAGACTAGTTGCCTCACCAAGGCTGAAGAACCTAGTCTGCCCTACTATTTACCCATAGCTGGAGGGAGAATAATTGGATTCATACCTTTCCCAAGGGCATTAGTGCTATGTGAAATGCAACCGGTTTCGTCCAGGATTTGAATTCGTGCGCCGTGTCCATTTCCTACGACGATAACAATTATACCACGTGCACCTCCGAAAGATGCAGTATCGTTTGGTTTCGTTTCGTTTGGTTTTATGGCATATCGACCATTGTAGGTTATTTAAGCCAAATCTATTTTTATTCATATAAACAGTTCTATTTCAAAATTCATTTTAACATAAATACATAAGTTAAATTTCAAAAACAGTTCCATTTCAAACAATTTAGTTTAGCATAAGTACACTGCGTTGTTCTATTTGACTCACAGACAGGACCCTTTTATGTGCTACCAATCTGGGCCAGAACAGACTTGAGAGGAATGGCAATGAAGGGATACTCCGCATTCCATAAAGTTACAATATTACTGGAGTCTGACAATCAGTTTGTTTGGTGCCTAACAGGACACTAGTTTGGAGAGGCTTACTCCTCTGCAGAGAAGCAGTTGGTGTATTCTGCAGCCACAGCCAACTGAACAAAAGACAGATTCGAGTCATCCTGAGGATATATCTTTCACTATAAAAAAACTCTAAAACTATAAAAAACTATATAAAACTCTTCTCGACTTCGATAAGAGAGTATAATATGGAAAAAACAGAATTCAGTATATATTTCTGGGTTTAGATAGTGTTTTCCTACGTAAATGTAATTTTTGCAATTCTCAATGCAAATCAGTCGGCATTGATCATTTGAAAAGCTCATTTTAGTAAACAACAACGTCATTAATTGGATCAAATGTGTATTAACAAATTTTATACAAACAGCCGTATTTATATTTTTGGATCGTATCGTTTTTAACTTTTTCAGCATCAACATCGTCATTATTTATCGATTGCGAACATCGAGAAAACTTACTTTGATTTTTTTTTCAGTTTATGAGTGGTGTAAATAATCTCTTTGATAAAAATAAATCCTATAAACACCAATGATAAATACTACAATATATCATAGACTTTCTTCAAGATAGTATTATTTCTAAGGAAGATAAAAAAAAATAGTCAGCCTCATATGCTTTTACTCAGTAAACCAACGAGAAAGATACACGAAGTGACGAAAAAAAAAAATAAACTAAATTGAAATATGAAAACATTATTATGATAAAGTCAGGATTTGTCATTTGACCCTGTTTGCTGATTGGCGGCATGGATATTTTCACATCAGACAACTTTTATAATTAACTAAACGCATAAAGTGTCATTAATCATTGCTGATATTGCGGCCAAAATGAAGTGGGATTTGTTTAATTTCCAATCGCAATAACCAGAGATCCATTAAATGATATGAAATTGTTACTGGAACAAAAATGGAGTTGCTAGAAGTCTTCCAAGCTCAGGAGCCAATGGATGCAGTATGGATTTTCAGGAAATGTTCAAAGATCAGATCTCTAATAGACGTAATTTTTTTCATCTCCCCATAAGAGACATACAAATAAAAAATGATAATTTTGATAACGTATAATTAACACAAGTTTCAGCAACGTCATTATAGAATTAACAAAAAATCTTCTGATACCAGTGAGTGTACTACTACTACTACAACAACTACTAGTAATGATAATGATAATAATAATAATTTAAGGGAAGAGATCTACAAAGTGCTAACAAGCCGAGGGGCAGAGAGGTTGGCTCAAAGGGTCTACAGGCACAGCAGAGTTACTCTACATAGATCAACACCTCCTGAACGAGAGCAAGACCGGACAGAAAAGTCTAGCTATGGCCTGGATTGACTACAAAAATGTTATGACATGTCCCGCAAGGCTGGATAATAAATTGCCTCAAAATATACAAAATATCAGATGAAGTCATAAACTTTATCGAGAAAACCATGAAAAACCTGGAGAGTGGAATTGACAGCAGGAGGAAGAAGCTTAGTTGAAGCAAATATCCAAAGAGGTATATTTCAAGAAGATGAACTCTCACGGTTATATTTCATAATTCCATGATGCCACTTAACCACATACTCAGAAAATTCACAGCTGGATACAAACTTAGTAGATCGCCAGAAAAAAATCAATCAGCTAATATACATGGATGAGAACAAACTGTTTGCAAAGCAAGGCAGCATCAAGTACCCTTTTTTCAGTCTTTGGTATGACTCAACCTGGAATTGTACCCAGGTCTCCCTGACCATAATCAACAAAAATAAAAAAGAGAACTTACAAAATCGTGGACTTTGGTGTCCCGGATGACCGCAGAATAAAACTGAAAGTAAGCGAAAAGTAGAATAAGTTCTTCGACCTGGCTAGAGGATTGAAAAAACAATGGAATATGAAGGTGACAATTATACCAATCGTGACTGGTGTTTTTGGTACAGCCACCAAAAATTATTAAAGGGACTGGAGGACTTAGAGGTTGGAGTACGAATGGGGACCGTCAAACTACAGCAATATTGACAACGGTTAGAATATTTAGAAGAGTCCAAGAGATTTGAGTAGACTTGCTGTCACTTAAACTCCAGTGAAAAGTCATCAGCTAAAACTGACGTGAAAAACTCTGAAAGAGTAAATAGGCCAAAGAATACCAAGTATATGTTAAATGGTATCGTGATGATACGGTTAGTCACATAATAAGCGAATGCAACAAACAGACATAAAAGGAATACATAATAAGGCATGACTGGGTTGGAAAAGTTATTCTCTGGGAATTGTGGAAAGGACTAAAATTTAGCCATACTGAATGATTTCTAAGCTATTCTAAGATGAAGATAAATGGAGGCTAAAAGATAAACACATATTTGTATCGTTGACAGAGAGCTGAAAATGATGAAGAACATGAAAGTGAGAATGATACCAGAAGTACTAAGAGCACTCTGAAAATTTTCCAAAAGCCTGATAAAAACACAGGGTGATATGAGGATCAGAAGACATATCAAGATCATCCAAGCAACAACACTACTGGAATGACCTAAAAAAAACTTTGAAGAGACAGGAAAAAATGATCAATCTGGGTTGGAGTGAAAACCCTGCAATGACTGAAAGAAAGAAATAAAAGAAAGTATAATAATCCCAGGCCTTAAAGCCGAGAGTTGACATAGACAGTTTCTATGCGATAAGAAGGAGAAAAACGACTCGTCAGCATTGATGATTGCATGAAGGCATCAATACACGGACACTATAAATGCATTCAAAAGAGCAATTGCTGCAGCTCGTAACAGCAATGGCAACATAAGAAGAAAAAAAAAACTTTCTCAAACCAAACAAAAAAAAACCTATGTGGTTACTTCAACCGACAAACTGTCGAGATTGATAATAAAACCTGAAAATGGTCAAGAAAAAAAATAATGAGAGAAACTGGTTCTCTTTTAATACTAGCACAAACATTATCAAAAGGTCCAATTAATTATTTTGAGTCAGAAATTGGTAATACGCAACAGACAAGAAAATGTGTAGCATATCCACGTCCAAAAATATACGACCAAGATACGAACACGTGAAATGGACATATTCATACGGATTCGGAAAACGTTCACAAATGTTCATAAACATAGGAATCCGAAAACACTCGAAACACTTGACGACTTTCTTGGTCAAGGTACGAAGCTTTTATTTACCTTTTCGAGTTTAAGGTTTTTCGACATGAGGAGATAGAGACACAATTTCTTATTATGCTGAGTTTTCCAACTGACCCCCACCATGTGCGGCACCCTACCGCAAACTACTGGTCTGGACTCGGCGAGCTCAGGGAAATCAACTTCCCCCGTTTAAGTCCAAATCTCAACTCACTCTTTTTTTCAAATTCCAAAATCCTCAGCCCATCGCTTCAGGGCATGACGTCATTCACGTACCCAGTCCCATTTTTATCTGTTTTTTTTTGGTGACCTCTGTGATTGTCACATCCTCCTCGCACGCGCGTCAACACCTGCACTCTATGTGTGCATCTTACTAACCCATGCACTAAGCCAAAAGGTTGTAGCTTATGTGGAGATGGTGATGAAGTAGTTGATCCTATTTTAAGGCGTATGCGGCAAATTAGCTCAAAAGTAGTTCAAAACAAGGAATGAATGGGCTGGATAAGTGGTAACTGTGCAAGGCATTAATGTTTGATCCTACTTCGATATTGTATATGCACAGACTAGAATCCGTCCGAAGGATTATGTCGTAAAAATATTCAGGGATATTAAGATACCAATAAATCCCCTAATGCTGGCCAGAAGACATAAACTAATTCTAAAAATAAATAAATAAATATATAATAATAAGATATAGAAAAAAAAAACGAATAAGTAAATAGATAGATAAATAAAATGATATAATATAAATGAATGAATGAATGACTTGTCATCTAGTTGATTTTGCCAATATTACGGACAACGGAGTGAAAATAAAAGAACGCGTATAGATAGGCAAATACTTGAACCTTGCCAGAAATATAAAAGTTATGGAACAATTAGTCAACATTAATAGCAATTCTAGTTGGTGAGTTTCAAACGGGACCCAAAGGCTTTGATAAAAAAAAAAGAGAAAAAACTAAAAAAACAGCCAAAAAATCCTGGAAATCATTGGAAGAAGCTAGACCATCCAGACAAGAGCATTGTTGAAATCGGCCAGAATACTGAGATGAGTCCTGGAGACCTAAGGAGACTTGATGTCATTCAGATACGGGAGTTTTGTTCTTATCGGGACGATCAAAGAAAGACTACACACTGTCGCATCTTTGCAATGTCTATTGGACTCATTTAAATAAAATTGAGACCCAAATACTGTGAACTTTTCCTTTTATTAGAGCTTCCGGGTAAATCCCATCAGTATATTATACTGTTTTCAAATTTCTGGTGGAGAGAATAGCGTCATGTTTCTGATTTTCTCACTGATACTGCCCAACTGACTATAGTTTGCTGTACCGGAGATGAAACCTGAAAAAAAAAACGCACATGAGGAATTGATAATTTAATATAAATTCAAGTTACCCATCGTAGATTATATATATATATATATATATATTGAGAGAGAGAGAGAGAGAGAGAGAGAGAGAGAGAGACCTTTTATTGTTTGAGAAAGGTTCTGCTTTATTAGAACTGAAATGAAAACCTATTGGCGTACTCATGAAAAGAGAAAACCGGTGTAATATTAAATAGCAACTAATTGCAACAACACCTGTCACATCTGTGGAAAAGAATACAATTCAGCGGGAGGTCTTAAAAGACATATTAAAATACATAGAAATTGTACAACTATTCTCTCCCATGAGACTACATCTCTTGTGCGCCAAATATGTGCCATAGGCTTCAAAAGCAGTGCTGACTTTAAAAGCTGCGTTAGTTCAAGTCATGCTTAATTATCCTTTTTACAAAATGATATTATACGGTGGCTATTATTCACATCCGAAGTAGTAGCCATCACGCACACCTAAACACACATATTCACACACGCACACACCTACATGCATGTATATGTTCGTATGTGTGAAGTGCTTCGCTGTACCGATCCATGGTAGGTCTAATCTCGACGATTAATCCCCTTTTTTAACGTTTTGTTTAGTTTTAAAGATCAGCCGCTGGCTTTGGCAATAAGTGGAGAAACCACAGGTCGGGTCCCCAAAGGAAAGAAGATATAAGGCCAATCCGAGAAAAACCTCCTGTGATTGAGATTGAGTGTAATTTATTTTTGAAATAATATTGGGTTTAAGGTTTCTTTTATTTAATGGCATATCAATATTCATTAGTTATTTAATACCAAAGCCATCCTTCTAGAAGAACAGCAGTGATGCTATTTAACCCATAGCTGGGAGGATACGGGGGTTCATACCTTTCCCAAGGGTATTTTTCTGAAAGTGAGCCTAATAGTGTTCGAACTCGCTTACTACGAATACGCAGTCCAGAGCTTTAACCATTACACCACGTGGACGCCCTAAAACAATTTTGGGAATAGCAGACAAAACTTAGGCACTGGTCAACTAAAAATATGTCAACTTACAACTCGTACCTACTACCTCCAACTTGCCCTGAACTACTTGGATTTGAACTGTGAAACTCAACAACATCAGATAAACCCACTTCTTCCCCTTTGGTCATCATCATCATCATGTCCCTCTGCTAGCACGGATCTTCCTGACCCACTTTCGCCACCCGTCTCTATCGTCCATCTCTCCCGGAAGGTCTTCAAAACTATATCCTGATTTGGCACAGAGCTATTCTATATAGGTTCTAGCTGGTCGTCCTGCCTTTGCTCGTCCAGGTGAAGGGGTCCACGGGAGTTTTACTAATCATATAATAAAAGAATATTATTGTCTGCTAAACCACACTTGTATTAGCTCCGATAATTTCAATTTAGTTAAAGACATTGAAAATAATATTTTTATTCCCATCGATAAATATACATTTTTTTCTATTTTATCATCTAGAAACCTGTTTCTGTCGATTTTTATAACTTTTAAAATCTACTGAGCCAACCTTTAGCTACCCTATTAATATTATTATACTTTTCGTAAGTAAAGTTGACGACCTTAGTCGAGGGTGACCCGAAGGCTCCCTTTTCGATAACTACTACACCAAGGTATAGGGGAGGGCGCTATACCTTTCCCTAGTTTGCTCCTCTTTACCCTTGATCCTTACCTTCTAATGCTGAGTGTTAGGCAAAGCAACATCAAGTACCATATTTAAGACTTTGGTATGACTCGACCTGGGATTGAAACCCGGTCTCCCGGGCTACCATACACAGAAGTCACTCACGTCAAACAGCTGAGCAAAATAATCAGCATCCCTGGAAGAATCTGCCGTGTTATATAACCGAGGTATATAGCCCGGTATCTGAGGCCCCACCTGTAGGGAAGTATCGAGGAAAATAAACTAATTTTGTACTCCACCTGCCAGAGTTTCGCTCCATACGCAGTATTCCCAACATAACCAAAACTTGTTTTGGTCCCGTGAGGAGATGATTACGTACATATCATCCTAGAATTATCATGCCCACATATCCATGGATATACAAATAAATCTATATACGCTACGCCAATATATACTCATATAAACACACCATCCCAATATATATATATATATATATATATAGAGAGAGAGAGAGAGAGGGGGAGAGAGATTGTGTGAGAGAGAGAGGGATGAAGATACTCAGGAATCTGCATTATTATACCAAAATATGCGCACTTAAAAACAGAAGTGTTGACAGTGTTTCACACACACACACACACACACACACACACATATATATATATATATATATATATTCATTTTTGATTTGATCTAGATTTTTTGTTTAATGTCATATTAATATTGGCGGGTATGTTCATTGACATTCCTGGCAAATAATAAGTAAAAAGGTTGGCGAGCGTTTACGACGGTGACCATATGGTTCCGTTTTCAATAGCTACTACACCGAGGTGTAGGGGAGGACACTATTCCATTCCTTGGATTGCACCACTTTACCCTCGATATGTACCTTATATTGCTGAGTGTTAAGCAAGGAGGTATCAAGTACCTTTTTTAAAATCTTTGGTATGACGCGACCTGGGAATGAACCCCGGTCTCCCGGACCATTGGTGAACACTCTATCCACTAGCGTAATGATAGTAGTGCTATTTAACCAATACTTTTAACCAAAATACTAGTGGTACTACTTAACTTCGAGGTTAAGGGGGTCCATACCAATCACAATATTATTCCTCCGAATATTAATGTAATAGCCCGTTATTACACACGCGCACACACACACACACACACACACACACATATATATATATATATATATATATTTCTTCAAGAAAAAAAACAAAACTGGTAACATTAGGATAATAAATTTATTTCCATCCTGTTATGAGTTTTTGATATAAATCCAAAACACGAAAAAAAAAAAAAATTAACATGACTTCTTCAGAAGAAGTCCTGTTAATTTAATTTTTGTTCGTGTTTTTGATTTATATCAAAAACACATAACAGGATGGAAATAAATTTATAATCCTAATGTAACCAGTTTTGTTTTTTACTTAAATAAATTATTGCTCTGTAATGTCAGTTACACTGAGGTCTTTACCAGGAAATTTTAAATGTTAACTGTTAAATTTTTTTTTTTTTTGTCCTGATGGAATTACTCCCAACTCCGGTTTAACTGGACCGAATAATACTATATATATATATATATTGAGAGAGAGAGAGAGAGAGAGAGAGAGCAAGTAAAAAGAAAGGGAGAGAGACAGATGATTGGTAGTTTGCTCGAAAAGAACTGCATATATAAAGTAATTCGGTAGTACCGGTTACATATTTGGGTGGTTGGCGACTAAACTTGTCCATTCATGATCTTGTTAGGTGGGAGGTTAGATACCCTTCAAAACGAAAAAAAAAAAAAAAAAGACCTGGTTGAACCCTTTTATAGGGTCAGCATCCATTTATCACACAGCTGCCATGAAGCACAAAAATTCCAACCTCTTTTCTGCGTTAAATATATTCGTAGTTTCCATTGCAGGTGGGCTTTGCAGCAGGGAGAAAGCTTCCATTAGGAGTTCTTGCAGATTATGTCCCAGAATAATTTCCGGTGCGCCTGAACCGAGTGATAGTAATACATGTGGTTGATGAATCTGCCAATCAATCGTGTGCAGTTATTTTGATTGTTATCAGCTTTGTACAGATATATATTCTTAGGCATCTACTTCACGTCTTGTGCGCATGTCCT
>CAUZXS010006351.1:92500-110000 GCA_963585895.1 Sepioteuthis lessoniana
TAGTAAGTGTCAGTTTGTGTTTGGGTTGATTAATTTGTTTAATGGCATATCGACTTTCATAGAATATTTAATGCCAAAACCACCTTTGAAGAGCAGCAGAATGTGTCACATTCTGCTGCTCTCTGTTTCTTTTTATCCAAAATATATTTTGGAAAACAATTTTACAAAATATAAACGCGATCATTTTTTACAAAGGTCGAAAAATAGGAAGGGATATTTGATTATATATTTCTTGCTCGTGATTTCCAAAATTATGTAGAACGATTACCATGAGACCTAAAATTTAATAGTTATCAATCTGATTAATTAGAAAGTGGATTAAATTCACTGATATATATATATATATATATATATATAGGAAGCACTATTTTCAGCTGTACCTTTTTCAAATAAATCATTAGTGACAAGACCTTTAATGTCCAAGAAGAACGTCAGCTTGTCTTTTACTGATCCATGCGCCCGGAACATTTTTTTTATTTATCGGAGAGTTAGTTTGTTCTTATACTATGGCATGTCGTTTTGAGTGAGGTTTGTAGAGGCAAACCCATATTTAGCCTATTTGTAAGTATCTTTTAACTAAAAGCATGAATCTCCGTACAAAGGAAGCATTCTAAGTTTTATTTTACATGATTTGAACTTCTCAGCGGCCACATAATTGATGACAGAACTCTGTTCAACCCGAGAGCACATTCTTTGAATTTCCACCATTTTGAATAGCTCCAAAAATATTCACGTGAGACTAAAATGTTTTTTGCAATAGAGCTTATGTTTATTGAAAAAAATCTTAAGAACATATATATATTTATATATATAATTACAACTCTTTTCTAGAGATCCTCGTTGGTGAAGAAAGCACTGAGTTTTATCATTTTATTATATATATATATATATATATATATATATATATATATATATACATATATATATATGTATGTATATGTTTTTTTTGTGATCCAATGAGAGAAAAATGTAAATATCTTAAAATCAATCGGTCCAAAAGCGAATTTATTTTTAAGTTGTTTATTTTTCTTCGAAAGGTGTTTCTGGCATTTTACGTCTTCTTCAGGAAGTAAAGTGTTTGTTCTTTTGGTCCTTTTGGTTTATGTAGTGGTGATTGCTCTGATAAGGCTGTGGTTCTTTTTAATTCCCTGATTTGTTTATATATATATATATGTATATATATATATGTGTGTGTGTGTGTGTGTGTGTTTTAGTCATTATGTTTTACTAATTATTTTTAATGAATATATTTTAAATAATTTTTTAGGAAGTATCAATTTCTTGAAAAAGAATGGGATGGGTATTTATTTAATGTTGTAAAATATTTTCATTCAAATGATATAAGGGACTTAATTTGTTTGAATAAATGTAGCCGTTTATGGATACGCTGTATTTACCTTCGAAATGGTTTTAGAATCGCCTGAGGATCCTGAACACGTGATAATGATATTAATGATTGAGCATCCCAGACATTGTTGATTGATTTTTTCAATCTTTCCAATATATATATATATATATATATATATATACATATGTGTGTGTGTGTGTGTGTGTGTGTGCCGGTGTGCTTGCGTGAGTGCGTGGGTGTGTGTTTATAACTAATTATATTTTAGAAATATTTTTAATACTGATTAGTGATTATTAAGTTTTGTGCTACATTTTTTGAGTGATATTTTTCAGTTCCTTTGATAATGTGATGGGTAGATTTGCAATGTGCTAATTAATAATCCTCCTAATCTAATCTTAAATGTTTATGAAAGTGTTTGTCTGGGATATTAAGATAATATAGAGTATTATCTTTAAATAAAATTAATTTGACAAATATGTAATTAATATACATGTTCCTCTCTATAATATTAGTCTTTATAAAAGCAAGTATTTCTTTGCCTTAACTGGCCACTCGCCTAATGAGGAGAGTGTTCGTCAAAAGTCTCAAAGACTTTGATTCAATCTCCAGGTCGAGTCATACCAAAGACTCTAAAATGGTACTTGATCCTATTTACCCAACCCCTCCGCTCGGGCAGGATATGACACAAGGTCAAATTTTTAAGCGAAGTTTAACAGGTTTCAATTCAGAGTTTTCCTTCTCCTAGACTAGTTGCCTTACCAAGGCCGAAGAACCTAGTCTGCCCTACTATTTACCCATAGCTGGAGGGAGAATAATTGGATTCATACCTTTCCCAAGGGTATTAGGGCTATGTGAAATGCAATCAGTCTTGTCCAGGAATTGAACTCGTATCGCCGTGTCTATATCCTGTGACGATGACCATTACACCACGGGCACCTCCAAAATGGTACTTGATGCCGCTTTGCTTTGCACTCAACATTATAAGGTTAGGATCAAGGATAAAGTGTAGTATTCAAGGTAATGGAGTAGCACCCTCTCCTACACCTCGGTGTAGTAGCTAGTGAAAAGGGAGCCTTCTGGTCACCCTCGACTAAGGTCGCCAATTTTTTTTTAACGGGAAAAATAGTTTGTAAATGTTACATATATAAGTGCATGCTATTGTAAACGAATGTGTATATCCATCTATTTTAAATCTGTGTTTTACAGTTACTTATTTATTTCTTTTAATTTCGATATTTTCTCTGTTTTTTAGTGTAAGTTTTTTGCTGTATTCAATAGTGACTATTGCAAATGCACGACTTTATGCACTCACTTGCATGGGTCGGGATTCAGTGCTAGGGAGGCGTTTCTAAAAATGGCGGACAATGTAACTGATGAGATGGGGTCATTACCTTTACTTGGCAAGCAATATATCATGAATGCCACAAAATTTCCACCCTAACTGGACCTACTGCAGCGTTCTCCCTTATCTTTCGACGTGCATGCGCTGAAGTGGACGGAGAAAAAAAAGAGTAAGAAAACTTTAATACCAGCAGAAAACTGGCGCAAATGGATTTGCTGTCTTCTTCGTAAGATTTATCATTATTATAAAAACGAGAAAAATAATTGTTTTAAACAAAACAAAGAAAGGTTTTAAAGAAATGATTTCATCAAATTCAAAGTTAACTGTCTTATTTCACACAAATATGGGAGTCGTTGCTTTTACCAGTAAGAGAAAAGACTTATTATTATAATAAAAAAAATTGTTTAATAGCTAAATATATTCGAACAAAAATATAGAAGCAAATATTAGACATTTAATAAAAATGATGAACATGTCGGTTGCATTACATGTGACTTGCAGAGAAATTTTCTAAAGTAGAAAAGAGATTCATTATAATCGATGTACTGATGGACCAAGAAGTTAATTACAATACACAAGTTTCTACCACTCAGTTTTAGCACGAGAAACAATAAATAAAAATAAAAAAAGCATTACTTGAACTCGTCAATAGTGAGAGCTACTCAAATGGGCCAAAACGCAATTTGAAAATACGGATAAGACAACAAGGAAAATCTCATGAAAACTGCTGAAAGTACAGAACGAAGGGATGAATCGATACCAGATTCCGGTAGCTTAACTGATTGGTTAGTTTGATTTTAACATGTCATGCAGTTTAGCGTTATTTTATGCCTAAAAGTCATGGAATCGCGTCCAATGTACGTTCTTATACATATTTTTTAATATTTTTTGCACAGACTCAAATCGAATACGAATGTTTCTTAAATATACCCGTTCGATACACAGATAAGACACATACAGGTTCAAGTAATTCGGTTAAGGGTGGAGTTTGAGTTATATAGCCAGAATGAAGAGGCAAACTTGTTTAAAAAATATATGTACTCTATTTTAATTTATAAAGTCGTAATCTTTGTGAGAGAGATAGACAAAGACAGAGACAGAGAGTGTCGGAAAGCTACGTGTGACACCAAGTTACGATACACATATTTAGAGTCTTGCATCGACGTCTTCTTTCACTGGAGCCTAATACAGATCTAATTCCTCAACCAGGGGCCCGCCACCACCGATGAGCGCTTAACACGACTTGACATATCTACTTGGCTGACTGCTTTCGCCAATTGACCCTGCAGTCAAAAACTTTCGATATAGTATATTTTTCTGATGTCCACACATTTTCTTCCGGCGAAATTCAAGTGATTTACCCTCGTAATTCACATAGCATTTCCGCTGTCTTTTGCCGACCTTAAGACACAGGTGCATATCCTGTTTTGAAATCAACATCCAACATGGACCATCAAAGGTGAATATGTAACACTCGGAATAATGAATATGAAGTGGGTACTCCATACTACCAAGATCTCCAGAGCCACCAAATGCAGTTTAATTTCATACGCAGAACGTCCCTTTTTTGGAAGTGGGGTCTCTCTTCTGTAGGGAATCCAGAAAAAATATTTTAAGCCCCACTGACAGGGCAAAGATTCAGCTAGATTTAGAAACGCAAAAACAAATTGTAACCGTCTATCATATTCGTAAATGTCATGGAGTCCTGTGGTGACTCGATGTCACACTAACTCTAGAGAAATCATCATCATCATCATCATGTCGTGCCGCCAGCACGGATATCCTTGACCATCTCTCGCCACTTTTCCCTATCGTTCATCGCCTCCGGCAGGTCTTCTGGGTTACATCCTGTGTCCTCACATAGCTGCTGTATGTAAGTTCGGGCTGGTCGTCCTGCTTTTGCTTGGCCATATGTGGGGGTCCATAGTAGTACATCACTTACGAGCTCGTCTTTGCTTCTCCAGCAGTGTCCGGCGTGTATGGCTCGTCTGGCCTGTATAGTTTTCGTGATGGGAGGCAGGTGGCCGTACAGTTGGCGTCTCGTGGGGTGTTGTCGCCAGGACTTGTTCAATATTGCTCTCAACATTCTTGTGTAGTTGCCAACAAGTTTCTTCTCCAGCCGTTTGGTTAGCGTCCATGTAGTACATCCATATAGCAGTATCGATACAACCGCTGCCAGGAAGAAACTGCGCTTCATTTCATCTGTCAGGTCTGATTTCCATATTATTGAGAGCCTATCTATAGCCGTCCATGCTTTCGTCAGCCGTGTGTCGATGTCGTTTTCAGTTGATGAGACGCTACTTCCTAGGTAGGTGAATTTGTCCACTAGCCTCAGAGAGGCTCCGTCTAGAGTGGTAATGTTGCCCGTTTGGTTGTAACATATATTCAATTTTGTGCGCATTGACATGGAGGCCAATGCCTGCTGCAGCTCGTTCCAAACTATGCAGTAGTGTCTCTGCTTGATTAGGCGTATTCGCCAGTAACGCTAAGTCATTTGCGTAGTCGGCGTCTGTGATTGTTTTTGCGAGGTACCTTTTGCTTCTTTTCTTAGTCAGCTTGAATCCATTTTCTCGGATTTTGTCGATCGAAGCTCTAAGCACGTAGTCTAGACAGTTGATGAAGAGGTATGGGGCTAGCGTGTCTCCTTGTAGTACTCATTGTTGCAGGAGTACTAGAGAAATACCACCGGGTTAAACTGGTACAAAAAAAAAAAAAAAAACTCAGAAGGAATGAAATAAATTATGGAAAATGGAAGTGACACCCATCATGACCATTTGGAGGTGGCCGTGGTGTAGTCGTTATCGTCGTAGGAAATGGACACGGCGACACGAGTTCAAATCCTGGACGTGACTGATTGCATTTCACATAGCACTAATACCCTTGGGGAAGGTATGAATCCAATTATTCTCCCTCCAGCTATGGGTAAATAGTAGGACAGACTAGGTTCTTCAGCTTTGGTGAGGCAACTAGTCTAGGAGAAGGAAAACTTTGAATTGAAACCTGTTAAACTCCGCTTAAAAATTGACCTTGTGTCATATCCTGCCCGAGCGGAGGGCTTGGTAAATAGTAACCATCATAACCATTCTTTGAATCCTTGAAACAATTGCGATGACCCGGAAGAAGAATCCAGTTGAACTTGAAACTTTCAGACTCCAACGGTCTTATCGGCTACAATACCAAGAAGAGTCCGGTAGAACTGAGAAGGCTTGCAGCCAATCAAACCAAAGTGAAAACTACAAATTAAAACTTGTATAAGAAATTAATAATGTAACCTGAGAGTAGACTATTGTGAAAATGTCAGTCAGTATACAAGGTTAGGGAGAGGCCAGATTTATTTAAAATGTCATCATCATCATCATCATCATGTCGTGCTGGTAGCGCAGATATCCCTGACCCTCTCTCGCCACTTTTCCCTATCGTTCATCAACTAAGGCAGGTCTTCTGGACAACATCCCGTACCCTCACATAGTTGATGAATGTATGTTCCTGCTGGTCGTCCTGCTTTTGCACGGCCATGGTGGGGGTCCATAAGAGTACATCACTTATGAGTTCGTCCCTGCTTCTCCAGCAGTGTCTTGCATGTCTGGTTCGTCTAACTTGAATAGTTTTCGTGATAGGAAATATATAAATCTTTAGATGAAATACCTATTAAAAATCCATCAAGTACTATAGCCATACTGAATGTAAGTCAATAAAATCATGACCTAATACTGTTAAATTAGAAATTATAGAAAATAAAACTGAAAAAGATAGTGAAACATGCTGGATATTTGACGAAATTTAGTGATCAATTGCCTCTAGTGACACAAAAACGATTCTCCAAACGCAAGGGTGCAAAAATGGTATTTTATTGTTCCGTTTTATTGTAAAATAAACTTCAAACTAAACACAACATACAAAAGAAAAAGTCTGATTTCCTGCGTTTCAAATTGAGAGAAACTTGTTTAAATCTGTCTTTCTTAATCCACTGCCATCTCTTGAGTTTTTTTATCGAAATTTACTGTCTTGTATGTTTAAGAGTTAAAATCATTAATGTCTTTTTGAAGGTGCCTTTGTGACAGTATTCAGTAGTTCGATGATTGTCGATAGTATCATGTTTTAGTAATATTTTCATTTCTTAGAAGTACTGGTATATATATATATATATATATATATATATATATATATATATATATATATATACTCTCTGTTTTTTACTTGAATATTTAAATCTATTTGGCTGATGTAATTTATCACATCTATTATTTACTCTTGAATTCAAATAAGACATACCACTCAAATCTTGAGTCTTAACTTAATTTGGCTTGGCATACGTCCAAATACACGGGACGAACAAGCGAGAAGTAACCTCATTATTAATGTTTGTCTGTCTCACTAAACATTTAACCATCAGATGAACTTCTGTGTGAATCTTAAGATTTCTATTTTATCCAATTTTTTCTTGTCATTTTCAAAAAAACAAAACGATTTACGTGCTTGTGTTCATACGCTTAATCTAATACTATTATCGGTTTGCTTGCGCAGTTCATATTTTGATCCATTCCAGTACGTTTGTTTTTATCTTACTTGGATCAACTTGTTTAAGTCAGGTTTAAAAGGTCAGTATTATTTGGTATCTTACGGTATTTTCACAAAATAAATAGTCTCTACTGAGACCAAGGTTCACTCCCAGGTGGCGCCATACAAAAGATTTAAAGAATGGTACGTGATATCTCATTGTTTAACATTCAGCATTATAAGGTACAAAATAAGGGTACAGTGCAGCAATGTGGGGAAGGAGTAGCGTCCTTGCCTACACATCGGTGTAGTAGTTATTGAAAAGGAAGCCTTCGGGCCGTCCTCGATTATGGTTACCAACTTTCATGAGAATCAAACTAACTAATAAATAACTGTTAGTCTAACTGACTGCCAATTACACCACTCGAGGCTTCTATTTTGACAATATTTTTTGTATATTTGAATTTCTACTTTATGATCATTACTTCTGATATATACGATGATCATTAAATGAGTTTCCAGACTTTTTTCGTATGGGCACTTTTATTGATAGTAAACACATGAAACTCTTATTGCCCTTTGAAGTAATCTCCTCCGGCTGCAATGCACTTGTTGTACCGTTCCAAAAACTTTTGAAAGGCCCCATGGCAGTTCTCTTGTGTGAGTGTGTCTATATCTTTTGTCACAGCCTCTTTATATCCCCATTTGTCTCATAACGACAGCTTCTGAGCGTAGAGAATAACCAAAAGTCACAGGGAACAAGATCAGGTCTATAGGGATAGTGGGGAACTGTCTTCATGCCCATCTTTGCCAAATAGTCTGTGACAAGGATAGAACTGTGGACTGGTGCATTGTCCTGGTGGAAATGCCACTGACCCTATTTGAAGAGTGCTGGCCTCTTCCGACGGAATCTCTCCTGAACTCCCGTAAAACCTCACCATAGTAACCCTAACCGTAAACCTAATCCTTTGGCCCATTAACTCTGGTGTTTTGACGTCCTTACTCCTCCCACACCTCTCATCATCCCCCACAGACTTACTGACTACCTTGAATCTCTTATGCCAATCAAAAACTGATACTCGATTCATGCAAGATGGTCGAAAAGCAGTCTGAAGCATTCCATGGGTTTCTGTGGCATTTTTTTCAAGTTTAAAACAGAATTTCATTGCATATCGTTCTTGTAAAGTGTCCTCACGTCCAGATTGCATTTTTTAAATTCACCAGCTGTGACAATCAGGCTTTAGTAGGGTGTATTCCGATCCCGGCTGTAGCTGTTCATTTGAAGCTAAAATCATAAAAATTGGCCAGTATCTCATAAAATGCATAGCACTAACATACTGAATTTTCCAGAGTCTACGAAAAATTTAAATTCCTGTAAAAAAAAAGCCTGGAAACTTATTGAATGCACCACGTATCTATTTGACCTATATATATGACCGGAACAGGATCTTCAACTACAGGTGAAAATTGACCTGGGAATTAATGCAGAAAGGACATCAAGACTGCTGCTCACCTCCCTATAGTCCCGACCTTGTTCCCTGTGACTTTTGGTTATTCCCTAACCTCAGGAACTGTCGTTATGAGACAATTGAGGAAGTGAAAGAGACTGTGACGAAGGCCATTGACACGCTCACACAAGAAGACTTCCATGGTGCCTTCCAGAAATTGTTGGAACGGTACAACAAGTGCATTGCAGCCGGAGGAGATTACTTCGAAGGGTACTAGAGTTTCATGTGTGTATTATCAATAAAAGTACCCATACGAAACAAGTCTGGAAATTTATTTAATGATCCTCGTATGTTTATAAATCCAGGCATTCTATAGAACTGTTTTTAAAACAAAAACAAAAAAGGAAGTTAATCACAAAGAACTTCAACAAAATGTAAATATGAACGTACAAAGGAAAAATTTTCTTAATGTACAGGCATGATATAACTATAACGTGTTGACATGCCGTTAAAATGAAACAAACGATCAAAATTCAACATATGTATAGACAAACGTCTCAGTACGCCGACGATATGACAAAACGTCAATGTTTTATGCAGAGTTTAATGAGTTTCACTTTAGAGTATTTTCTTCTCGTATAAGAGTTACTCTACCAAGAGTAAAGAGCCCAGTTTTCCCTACATTCAAACATAGCTGGAAGGAGAATAACTGAAAAAACCCATCTTTCCCATGGGTATTAGTATTTTGTGAAATGCAAATAGCTTAGTCCATGATTTGAATTTTGGTCACTGTGACCATTTCTTGAGACGATAACCATTATACGATCATCGCATGCAACCACTTCACATATCTGTATTTACTTATACATCGACAAACATTATATGCCGGTATCTTGGAATGCGATGACTAATATGTTAGAATTGACGAAAACTACCAGTGAGGTTGCTTATTACTGAGATGACTGCACTCCTGTTTTTTGTGTCATAAATCATCATCTTCATGTCGTGCGCCTAGCACGGACATCCCAGACCCTCTTTCTCCACGTCTCTTTATCATTCATCGCCTCCGGCAGGTCTTCAGGGTTACATCCCGTATCCTCACATAGCTGCTGTATGAATGTCCGAGCTGGTCGTCCTGCTTTTGATGGGCCATATGCGGGCGTCCACAGGAGTACATCACTTACGATCTCGTCCTTGCTTCTCCAGCAGTGTCCGGCATGTCTGGTTCGTCTAGCTTGGATAGCTTTCGTGATAGGTGGTAGGTGACCGTATAGTTGGCGCCTCGTGGGGTGTTGCTGCCAGGACTTGTTCAATATTGCTCTAAACATTCTTGTATAATTGCCGTCTAGCTTCTTCTCTAACCGTTTAGTCAGCGTCCAAGTAGTGCATCCATATAGCAGTATCGACACGACCGCAGCCTGGAAGAAACTGCGTTGCATTTTATCCGTCAGGTTTGATTTCCATATGATCGAAAGCCTATCGATAGCTGTCCATGCCTTCGTTAGCTGTGTGTCGATGTCTTTTTCGATCGATGAGACGCTGCTTCCTAGGTAGGTGAATTTGTCAACCAGTTTCATGGAGGTTCCGTCTAGTGTGGAGATGTCGCCTTTCTGATTAAAGCATATAGATTCAGTTTTGTGTGCATTAACATGGAGTCCAATGCCTGCAGCGGCTCGTTCCAAACTATGCAGTAGTGTTTCGGTTTGGTTGGGTGTACTGTTTAGTAGTGCTATGTCGTCGGCGAAGTCGGTGTCGGTAATTGTTTTTGCAGGGTACCTTCTGCTCCTTTTCTTTGTCAGCATGAAGCCATTAATCTAAGCTAATCTATAAGTATACAATAATGCTTATACTTTATCATTTTAATGGAAACTTCTACTTAATGTTGGTAACGTCCTTTACTAAACACGAAAATGCATGACACCTTTTTTTCTAATTTTTAATAATTAATTGCGTTTAAATAACTTGTGATATTTTCTGTTGATATCGAACGATTTACTGTTTCTTAATATTCACTTTGTTCTATTATAAAATTTTGGTTTGTTTTCAAATGTTAAATGGTGTATCAACATGCGAAAGTTATTTAATATTAAAGTCATCCTGGAGTTCGAACTCGTTCACTAGGATACCGTCATGTCGCGCTGCTACGCTCATTTTAAATTGGGAAAGTTATAGAAACCCTTATTCCCACTCGTTATGGGGTAAATAGTATCTCTACTTTTCTTCTACAAGTATGGCTTTGGCATTAAATGACCAAAGAAGGTTGATATGTCATTAAAAACAAAGAAACCAAACATACAAGTCGCTGTCCAGTGCGTTAACCAATGACACCCCCACTATATTGTACGGATCATATATTTTGGGAGCGGGTAGTTTACTAGAATAGCTTCTCAGAAAACTAAGAATACATGGTAAAAGTCAATTTCGTATCATTATATTTTTCTCCTCATTACGCTAATGGCATTTTCCAAAAAAATTGACGAAAGGGATTAGTGAAATAATGTCAGTATATCCAGATTAAAAAAATCCCCGGCTTGGCTTTTGTTCCTCTTTGTGGCATACCAACCTTCGAGGATTATTTAATACCAACGCTATCCATGTCAAAAGATATTGTAGTACTATTTACGTCGTGTATTCAACAAGTTACCATACATTTTTGTACAGGCATTTAAAATTGTCGTAGACACTTGAAAATTCAGTATCTTATTGCTATACATCTTTTTTTTATGATTTCAGGTTCAAATCAACAGTTACAGCAGGAATTGGAATACACCCTACTAAGGTCTGATTGTCCCAGCTGGTGAATTTCAAAAATACAATCTTGACGTGAGGACACTTTAGAAGAACGATATGCAATAAAATTCTGATTTAAACATGGGAAAAATGCCACAGAAACCCATGGAATGCTTCAGACTGCTTTTGAATCATCTTGCATGAATCGAGCATCAGTTTTTGAGTGGCATAAGAGATTCAAGGATGGCAGAGAGTCTGTGAGGGATGATGAGAGGTGTGGGAGAAGTAAGGAAGTTAATACAGCAGAGTTGATGGGTCAAAGGGTTAGAGTTAGGGTTAGGGTTACTATGGTGAGGCTTTAAGTGAGTTCAGGAAGGGATTCCATCGGAAGAGGCCAGCACTTTTCAAATCGGTCAGTGGCATTTTCACCAGGGACAATGCACCAGTCCACAACTCCATCCTTGTCACAGACTATTTGGCAAAGATGGGCATGAAGAAAGTTTCCCACCCTCCCTATTGTCCAGACCTTGCCCCCTGTGACTTTTGGCTATTCCCTAACCTCAGATGCTGTCGTTGTTATGAGGCAATTGAGGAGATGAAAGAGGCTGTGATGAAGGTTATTGACACGATAATACAAGAAGACTTTCATGGGGCCTTCCAGAAGGTGTTGGAACGATACAACAAGTGCATTGCAGCCGGAGGAGATTACTTCGAAGGGGACTAGAGTTTCATTTGAGTACTATCAATAAAATGGCCCATAGGAAAAAAGTCTGGAAACTTATTTAATGATCCTCGTTACTCAAAGCTGGGGAGAAAGAGAGGAACATTTTTAACCCAAGAGAATTAATCCACCGCTGAAAAAAATGTCACAGTCCAGCATATTTTACAAAACTAGCATCTTGTACATGGAAAACATTTTCACGCCACATACACACAAAAATCACGAAAAGTATTTAAACACCGGAGAAAAAAAAATATACATATTAAACTAGGAGTTGAATATAAAGAGAAGTTTCGCTGTAGAGATGTGACTTTCATGTTAAATAAGGCTGAATAATTTTAGTACATTCAGTGGAAAATTTTATAGTTATTAAGCTGAAGTAGTAAAATTGCAGTGAAAATGATTATATGGAATAATTTCGAAATAGCTCGATTTCTGCCTGTTATATAATTATATGTTAGCTTTCTTAAGTTTCCGAAATGTCTTTGAATGTGAAGATGCGTTTCAACTATTAAGTTTCAAATACACATCAAGATTATTTGCCTCGAAAGTCTACGAAATAAACTCAAATGTTTATAGTTATGTGCACACATATCAGATATACAAACAGATAGGTAACCATATAAAAAATTAAATTATGTGTTATATTTTATTTTTTAAATATCTAAAAATGAATATAATTACCCGTCGTCATTAACGTGTCTCATAATTGAAAAACCTAGAATTATGGTTTTGAAATAGCATATAATTTAACATTTTTGTTAATATAAAAGTTCGAATTTTTTGGTTGTCATATATATATATATATATATATATATATATATATATATATATATATATATATATATATATATATATATAAATATATATATATATATATATATATATATATATATATATATATATATATATATATATATATATATATATAATCGAAATAAATTCGAAAGTATTAAGAAATTCATAATTTTTTAATTAGTTTTTTAAAATATTTCCTTTCTTTTTATATATATATATATATATATATATATATATATATAAAAAGAAAAAGCTAATAAAAAATTTTTTGGTTGTCATATATATATATATATATATATATATATATATATATATATATATATATAATATATATATATATATATATATATATAAATATATATATATATATATATATATATATATATATATAAATATATATATATATATATATATATATATATATATATATATATATATATATATATATATATATATATATATAATCGAAATAAATTCGAAAGTATTAAGAAATTCATAATTTTTTAATTAGTTTTTTAAAATATTTCCTTTCTTTTTATATATATATATATATATATATATATATATATATATATATATATATATATATATATAAAGAAAAAGCTAATAAAAATATATGTATATAAAGTAAGTAAAGTTAGCGACCATAGTCGAGGGTGACCCGAAGGCTCCCTTTTCGATAGCTGGATCACCAAAATGGCTGAGTGGTAAAGTTTTATGCAATTTTATGCAATTTCCGACAGTCAGTGTTATATATATATATATATATATATATATGTGTGTGTGTGTGTGTGTGTGTGTGTGTGTGTGTGTGTGTATATATATATGTATATATATATATATATATATATATTGTCCTCCACAGACAGACTGTTTCATTGTATCAATACTTCTCAGTGTGGCTAAACACTTCAAGTTGGGAACGAAGCCTGCCTAACTTTTCGTTAGACTGATAACTTACATATGTATATAAAGCGTACAAATGTGGCCTCTGTATCATTTTAAGAAATAAATTAAATTGAATACGTAAAAAAAATCCTTCTCTGTCTGTCTCTGTCTCTCTCTGATATATATATATATATATATATATATATATATATATATATATATATATATATATATATAATTTATAATTTACCAAGACAATATACTTTGAACGTCAATAGATTTAATAAAAGAAAATGTCTTTACACAAAAAAAAAGAAGCAAACGACATCTCACAGAAACTTTAAAGTACGTAGATATAGCGATGTTTGTAAATACACCATTCCAAGCCGAATCCCTGCTGCATCATCTGGAGCTGGTAACAGGTGCCAATGGCCTCCAAGTGAAATAAAACGGAGTACACACGTTTTAAACGAGAATAAACAATCTCCACTCGAAATGGTGGTCCTCTGAAATTATTTGACAAGTTCATTTACCTGAGCAAGTGTTTCGTCTACTGAAAGTGATATCAATATGCGCCTTGTGAAGGTCACTCAATCCGATAAAGTAAAAACAGGATTTTAACAAGCTGCTATTGTATCGATACAACAGTATGGGATGCACCACATACATGCTGATAAAACGTACAAAGAAAAGCTTGACGGGAAGGGCACAATGATTCTCCAATTTATGGTGAACGAATATCTATAAAACCATCAAACAACAGCCGTTGGTTAACATGCCTCCTATCTCCAAAACCATCCATGTAAGACGAACGAAATATGCAAGACACTGTCGGAGAAGCAAGGAAAAATCATAAGTGACGTTCTTTTATGAACCGCTGAACATGGCTGTGTTTGTTTTGGCCGACCAGAAAGCCTATATCTACATCAGCTCTGTGAGGACTAGGGAGGATATATTTTAAAAAACCTGCTTGGAGCGATGGATGATTGGGGCATATGAAGCAAGAGAGTCAAGAAACTCTAACTGATGATAATGCTGATATATATATATATATATATATATATATATATATATATATGTGTGTGTGTGTGTGTGTGTGTGTGTTTAAGGGGAATGTTAAATTAAAATCACGTGCATGTGAATGAATCACACACAGAGGGTAATCCAAAATGACCCCAAAACACACACACACACACACACACACACATATATATATATATATATATATATATATATATATGTATATATATTCCATTCAACTAATTTGTTTAAATTTGCTCAAATCAACTAATTTAAACTCCGTTTTATGCAATTTCCAACAGTCAGTGTTAATATATATATATATATATATATATATATATATGTGTGTGTGTGTGTGTGTGTGTGTGTGTTTGTGTGTGTGTGTGTGTGTGTGCGTGTGTGTATATATATATATATATATATATTGTCCTCCACAGACAGACTGTTTCATTGTATCAATACTTCTCAGTGTGGCTAAACACTTCAAGTTGGGAACGAAGCCTGCCTAACTTTTCGTTAGACTGATAACTTTACCACTCAGCCATTTTGGTGATCTGCGTAAACTCGGGCATTTAACGTATTTTGTATTTAACATTGAATTGTTTACATTTTACGCTATCGGATACCGGAGTGCTCATGTTTTTTAGAAGTGTTTTTGCTTTACATGTGTGGCAGCTGTTAGTGCCTTCAACAGAGTACTTAACTCTCGGGAGGAGGGCTAATATGTGTAAGTGTGTCTATGGATGTGTGCGTTTTCAGTTTGTATGCATATGTCTTTGTGTGCATGTGCATATCTCTATTTAGTTGTTCTTCTCCACAAACAAGGTATGAGAGAAGTTTAATTTTTAGAGAAGATTAACCAGTTTGAGTCACGTTTTTTCCTTCTCATTGATATGTTGCCCTAACAAGGTTAAATAACTCAGTCTGTCCAATATTTACTTGGAGCATGCGGAGAAATTGTTTATACATAGGTTTCTCTCGAGTATTTGTGGTGTGTGATAAGCAAACAGCGTCGTCCAGAACTTGAAGTCGAGAGATTGCTGAAAATTTTATTATTCTTAAAGAACATAATTTCAATACACAAAAGAAAACATTCTTTAATTGAAAAAAATTGCTCTAAGTATTTCCCCCCCCTTTCTCTGTGTGTGTGTGTGTGTGTGTGTGTAAAAGGTGTGTTTACAAATAAGAACATGTGCAAGCTTTAATGTGACAGTTTAGGCATACGCATTGATGTAAACTCCACCATACCTACACAGACATTCATATACAAACATTTTAATATACATTCATCAGGATATATATATATTGTTTTCTTAGCGGTTTATTTAAAAAATCAACAATTTATTGATAATCGTATGTCAAAACTTTGATCAATATACAACTTTTTTATTCAAATAACCATGTATATTTTCAACTTTCCACCGCAAACATTGTTTTAAATCGTACATTTTTAATTGTCTGCAATAATTATTATTTAACCTACTGTTTTATTTCTGTCAACTATTCTTATTTTGTCAAAGTAATTATCACCGTTATACGGTTTCAAATATTTCCATCAAATACATGTAATTTTCAGTCAGCTCTTTTTGACCCATATTTTTTTTAATCATACACATACTACAATTACCGGTCAGAGTGAAACTTGAAACAATTGAAATAACAAGGTCATCTACATTGCCTTGAGCTCTAGAATAGGATACTCATTCCAGGTGCATTTTAGTGCCTCACGTAGAATACTTTAACAATGGATACAGAGTAACTTTTTTTTAGACCAGTGCAATTATTCAGTGTCTTACGTAAAAAAGAAAATAATTTAGTAATCATCTTTTGATGAACTGTTTATAACCACAATTTAAAATTTGGTTTAACCATACATTACAGACATATCGGTAAACTTCGTTTGCGATATCCGGGAAATTACATTTAAATCTGTATGACTATTTTCTATAATTTCATATTAGTTGCAATCAAAAATATCCCACTGAGTTCAATTGGGTACATTTTAGATAATGCCTTTGTTAACGAATATTCCTAATAAAAGTGCTTAACCTATGTTTTTAATTAAATTTGGAAACCTCTTCTAAAATCATTAAGTGGAGGTGCCTGTGGTGTAGTGGAAGTTCCTGTGGTGTAGTGGATGTGTCTGTGGTGTAATGGTTACCGTCGTAGGAAATAGACACGGCGACACGAGTTCAAATCCTGGACGTGACTTATTGCATTTCACATAGCACTAATACCCTTGGGAAAGGTATGAATCCAATTATTATCCCTCCAGCTATGGGTAAATAGTAAGGCAGACTG
The DNA here is from genome assembly GCA_963585895.1 of Sepioteuthis lessoniana. NCBI lineage: Eukaryota > Metazoa > Mollusca > Cephalopoda > Myopsida > Loliginidae > Sepioteuthis > Sepioteuthis lessoniana. Next base: position 109,594 of record CAUZXS010006351.1, read on the forward strand.
GGTTCTTCAGCCTTGGTGAGGCAACTAGTCTAGGAGAAGGAAAACTCTGAATTCAAACCTGTTAAACTCCGCTTAAAAAAATTGACCTTGTGTCATATCCTACCCGAGTGGAGGGGTTGGTATATATATATCTAAAACCATTAAGATCAATAAATAAGAAAATCCTAACATGGAAAATAGATAGGATATTATTTCCATCCCCGAATCCAAGATTTTAAAAAAAGTTACATTTTTGGTTTCAGAGATTTTCAGAAATTGAACTAACGAAAACTAATTTAAAAAGATGGCAATGTCCCAACGGGTCAACGTTCGATTTCTTCTGGGGTGAATTTATGGTTATAAGTTTCATAGTTGAAAGTGAAATGATCTATTCCTGTGTTATTCATACAGACTAATTACACCTTTGC
>CAUZXS010006352.1:0-5000 GCA_963585895.1 Sepioteuthis lessoniana
TGTATGTATGTATAATTCACTTTTGGCACATTTATCATATATATATTATCTATCAGTGTGGATCAATAAATCCGTGTCTTAATACCGCAGCTGAATATTTATACAACAATATATATATATATATATATATATATATATATATATATATATATATATATATATATATTCGATATATTTTTTGTATGTATATATATATTTTTTTAAATATATATTTTATATATATATATATACACATGCATATATATATATGTATATATATATATATACAAACATATATATATATATATATAAATATAAATATATATATATATATATATATATATATATGTATATATATATATGTGTGTATGTATGTATGTATGTATGTATATTATTTTATTTCATTGTATTGAAGTAATTTAGAGGGCTATTGCAATGTTAAATACTAATGAATATTTTTGTTTTATTAATTTCAAAGTTAAATTTCATCGTCAGAAATATTTTTTATAAATGAACACGATTTTGGAGGTTTAAATTCTATATTTTATTTTATTTTATCTTCTAGTATTTAAAAAGATCCTTATATATATATATATATATATATATATATATATATATATATATATATATATATATAAATATAGATATATATATTATGTATGTGCGTCTGTACACACACACACACACACACACACACACACACACACACACACACATATATATATATATATATATATATATATATATATATATATATTGTGTGTGTCTGTATATATATATATATATATATATATATATATATATATTACTTATGAAAAAAATTGTACGGATTTACATTTATACATATACACAAATTTGCGTATTTAATTCTGATTATACTGTATTCATGAACTAAGTCACATTTACCTTCATTAAATACTAGAATTTATTTTAGTTTCTTTAAGCGAGGGTATTTATTTTCTTTCATTTACTTTTGATTCATTTGCTAAGTTTATCTTTTTTCAGTTAATCCTAAGGATCAAATTTTTGTTACGCATTATTTCCATTCTTTCTATTAGTGCATGTCTGTTGTCACATTTTATTTTGGTGAATATCATTCTACGTACGCATCTATTGTGTATACATGTATCGTGTACATATGTATTAGATATGTATGTAATGAATACGTTTTTATTGTGTAAGTATATCTGTATCTATCATTCCGTCTATAAAAGCTTACAATGTACATACACATTATAAAAAAGATCTATTGAGATGATGGCAAGAGTATGTTTCTATAAAAAGGTATGAATATAAAGGCGAAACTCTTCGAGTATTAACCTGAACGAGATATCTTAATGCACGAAAACATGTGACTATCTGTTGACACTTATTAGATTTGATCTTGTAAAGCTGAAACAGACACACATTTATTTCACTCATAAGTAACTCCAAATAGTAAAACAAATGATAACTGCAGTATGTTTAAAAATAGAAAAAAGTGACCCGATGAATACAAGTGATAATAATAATGATAATAAAGATAATAATAATAATGTAGAGAATATTTTAGCGGTAATAATAATAATAATAATAATAATAATAATAATAATAATAATAATAAAAATAATCATAATAATAATAATAATAATAATAATAATGATAATAATAATAATACCATTTGACGCTTAACGCTTAGTTGGAATATATATATATATATATATATATATATATATATATATATATATATACGATATAAGATATACGAACCGGTATATAATCTGTTACTTTATCGGGGAGAGAAGGTGAAAATATTGTATTATATTTCTTTACCTGCTGCTAAGTTGGACAACAAGCTGTCATTGTTTGAGATCGAAACTATTTCCTCGATACGCAAAATTTTCGCAATAACTTGATTATCATAGAGGAATTATTTTCTCTGGTTACTTACTTTAGGGTACTTGCAGATATGACTCAAGCAAAAGATATGAATTCATTTTCAAGTTCCACATATAAGTTATGGCAAATCATGAAGAAAATTGAAATAGTTATGAACACAATTCTCTCTCTCTCTCTCTCTCTCTCTCTCTCTCTCTCTCTCTCTCTCTCACACACACACACACACACACACACACACACACACACACACACACACACACACAAATTGTAAATCATTCTTACTATATTGGGTCCTCATTATTGAGGCTTTGTTGTAAAGTAGACTAATTTTCATAAATATTATTTTCATGCACATACATGTATATATATATATATATATATATATATATATATACAGGTTCTCGAATATACATATATATATATATATATATACATATATATATATATATATATATATATATATATATATATATATATTCGAGCACATACATGTATATATATATATATATATATATATATATATACATGTATGAGCTCGAAAAAAAAAAAATATATATATATATATAATCAAGGCTTGGAAGCCCAGTTTGCCCAACTGTTTTGTTCATTGCTGGATGATGAAGAGATAGATTCATGCCTTTCTCAATGTCATTAGCGTGAAGTTAAATGTACATTGCCACGTCAAGGATTTGAACTCAGTCCGTCTTATCCATTTTTTTTACGACGATAACCATTGCATCACACACACTTTCTAATAGATATGTCCCTTGTTTCTGTCGTCATTTGTCTGCAAACATACATACATATGTACATATACCTTGCTCACAGTTCAAACTGCAAAGGCTGACAGTACATCTTTACATAAGAAAGCATACCAGTGAACCATCATCACCTGTGGACACATACACCTATCTTCCAAAAAAGCGAATGAATGACACATAATGTTTATATTGATACTAGCAAATATAATAGATTTAAAAATACTTTTAAAAATACACACACACATACCTACACACGTACATACATATATATATATAAACTGGGCCATTGGCCAAATGAGTAGAGAAATCGCCAATGTCCGGGAGACCGGGGTTCAATCACTGGTCGAGTCATACCAAAGACACAAAAAATGGTACTTGATGCCACCTTGCTAAGCACTCAGCATTATAAGGTTAGTATCAAGGGTAAAGTGAAGCAATCCAGGGAATGGAGTAGCGCCCTCCCCTACGCCAAGGTGTTGTAGCTATCGAAAAAGGAGCCTTCGGGTCACCTCGACTACGGTCACCAACTTTACTTACATTAGTTTCATGGAAACTCAAACTTGGTTAAGTCGTCATTATAAATTTATTTCGGCGGAGAATATTACTATACTCTCCGTCTCGTCAGATGACTTTTTACATGCTTTTCTCAAAGTTGCAGACGCTGACTGGATATTATAAATGAATAAATAAATAAATGAATGAATATATATATATGTCTGTTATACAAATGGAAGAAAACACAACGTACTGTTACTGTGCCGTTATTAATTTATTTCGACGAGTTATCCACCGCCTCTTCAGATGACGTACAAATTTTGCGGCGAAATCAACGAATATATATATATATATATATATATATATATATATATATATATATATATATATATATATATATATATATGTGTGTGTGTGTAAATGAAATAAACAAGTGAATAAAGAAAAATAATGAATAAAAAAGTAGATATACATCTACCAGACCACCACCAATGTCAACAGGTATGGTTTCAAAGCGAACCCCGTCAAGTTAAGTTTCCGATCCCGTCTTACATGTGTATGATTTAGGGAAACAAGATTCGCAAAATCTGAAGAAAAAAATTGACACACAAAAGTGTAAATGTAAATGGAGGTAAGATATGAACTGATAATAAATACTCAAACCTTTTATTTCTTTGATTAGAATAAACACTTATTTTGTTTTAGAAATATTGTTTGACATTTAAACATGTATTTAATCAATTACCCTCGTCTGATTCAGTGAGATTTTAATGGTTTGTAAAACTTGATAAGAATTGCTTTAATCTTTATGGAAAGATAGATATTTCTTTGATTAGAATAAACACTTATTTTGTTTTAGAAATATTGTTAATGAATATATTTGACATTTAAACATGTATTTAATCAATTACCCTCGTCTGATTCAGTGAGATTTTAATGGTTTGTAAAACTTGATAAGAATTGCTTTAATCTTTATGGAAATATAGATATAACAACACATTGATTTAAAAATTGTTAAAAAAAATTGTTTGTATATAAAATTATTGTATTATTTTAAAAATTCTTTTTCTTGAAAAATGTATTGAAACAAGCTCTATCTTCGAATATACCTTGAGGTTGTTTTTTCTATAAATATTTTTTATAAATATAGTATCAAAGACATACATACAACTACACTAGTAGACTAAGTTTATATATATATATAATATACATTACAAATGTCTAAATAGTTATACGCACAAATATTTAAGTTATCTCTAACATAAATGCATAAAAACGTCTATTCATCCATGGCCAGATAATGTATATTCATTAGAATCAAATTTAATTCCAAATTTTACTTCTTATCAAATTCTTGCTTTTTCCTTTTCCAGTTCAAAAATCAACCATCTTCGAAGTGTCTCGTCTAAACGAAAATTTCGAATTCTAAACTCTTGATTCTAATGAATATACATTATCTGGCCATGGATGAACTAGACGTTTTTATGCATTTATGTTAGAGATAACTTAAATATTTGTGCACGTCATAACTACTTTCAGACACTCTGTAATGTATACTATATATCTATATCAAAACATTCAGTCTTACTACGTGTAGTTCGTATGTCTGATCCTTTCGATACTATATTATATAAAAAATGCTTAGCTTACTCATATCAAAACAAAATGTATTATATTTCAAAGTGTGCAACATACATTCTTACATATCTAGACTAATTCTAATATATATTCATATGTATAAATGATTGATTAGTCATACACTCAAGCGCACTTTTACAGATGCACACTACTGTGTACACACAAGATCATTTTTGTGGTGATCAGAGTTTGGAATCTGTGAAGTTGCCACCGGCTGGTATGCAATTTACAAGTAGATTTTGTGAGATC
>CAUZXS010006352.1:10000-65495 GCA_963585895.1 Sepioteuthis lessoniana
CTTCGTCATCTAAATCCTTTAACAGTAAACCTTAAATTTTACTTTTACCAAAATTAAACCCAACAAAATATCATAATTATCATCGATAATTCCATTATTATTATTATTATTATTATTATTATTATTATTATTATTATTATTTTACTCTTTTTTGTATTTTTACACAAGCGTTAGCAAATGGTTTTTCACGGGAGTTTGAGCGATAGCAAGTCTCCTCAAGTCTCCAGGACTCTCCTCAGTATTCAGACCGAACTTATGTTGTAGTTTGGATAGTCTCTACCCGTATTTCCAAGTCCTCCAGTCCCTGTATCAATCCTTAGGTGACTGTACCAAGATTACAATTATAAATGGTATCACAGTCACTTTCATGGTTTTTCAAATCCCTGACAAGGTCGTGGTATTTATCCTTCTTTTCGCTTTCTTGCAATTTTACTCTGTGGTCAGCCTGGAAAGCCAAGTAAACAATTCTGCAAGTTCTCTTTTTTCTTGACTGGTCGTTTGGCCGATGATCTGTTTGTATCTCAAAATCCCAGGGGATTCTGTGTCTCATTCTCCAGTACAGATTTTGAGCTGTGTAGATACCATTTGTTCGTATGGTCAAATTTAAATTTCTTGCACAATTCCCAGTGGATTACTTTGCCCACCCCGTCGTGTCTACTCTTATACTCTCTCAGTGCTAATTTGCTGTATTCACTTATGTGATTAATCGTTTTTATCCCTATCACCTATAACCTACATCTGCTGTTTTGTTGCGTCTTATCTATTCTCGCTTTGATATGTTTGGTCCTTATGGCGTTGTTTTGTGCTGTTATTTGAAGACATTCAGTTTCTCTCTTAAGGTTTCCCTTTCCTAACAATGTCCACGTTTTCTCGTGTGAGACGACGCTTGTTAGTCGCTTGAAACGTCCATAGAGCTGTTTTTCTTCCCATTTTTGTTTTCGGGTTATTTCCGTTCTTTTGATTCTCGTTATTATTATTATTATTATTATGTTATCTCCATTGGAGTCTTTCACATAAGCGTTAGCTGATGGTCTTTCACTGGAGTTTGAGTGACAGCAAATCACCTCCAGTCACCATGACTCTTCTCAGTATTCTGGACGTTCTCAATAATGTTGTAGTTTGGAGGGTCTCCTCTCATCCGCCAACTTCCAAGTCCTCCAGTCCCTTTAATAATCCTTAGGTGACTGTACCAAAAGCACCAATCACGATTGGTGTAATTGTCACCAGTATGTTCCATAGTTTTTTCAATTCTCTAGCAAGGTCGAGTTAATTATCCTTCTTTTCACATTCTTTTAAATTCATTCTGTGGTTAGCCGGAACAGCAAAGTCGACAATTTTGCAATTTCTCTTTTTATTTTACTCCTTGCGTGTGTTCACTCTGAACTTTGAGTGACATCAAGAATCCCCAGGTTTTCAGGAGTCTTTCAAGAATTATAGCCGATCTTAACAATGCTGTGATCTGCATGGTCTCTTTTTAACCAGCCATCTTTTTTCCGAACCTTTTGTTACCCTTCCGAGTGCATCAGTTACTATCAGAGTAACCCTCATGTTCCACAGCATTTTTAGATATCAAGCGAGGTTCAAGTATTTGTTTCTCTTTTCACTGTCTTTTATTTTCCCAGAACATTGAAATCTTCAAACGACAATTTTTTTTCTTGTTAATTAACATAAGGTCTGGTCGTCTGGCTGAGATTAGGTGATCCGTTTGTATCTCAAAATCCAAGAGAATTTCATGCATCTCATTTTCTAGTCTGAATTCTGTTTTGCGCATATACCATTTGGTAGTATGATCATATTTTAATCCCCGGCTCAATTTCCAGAGGATTTCTTTTCCCACCTAGTCATACCTAATTATTATTATTATTATTTTCCCCTTGAGAGTTTTCCACATCAGTTTTAACTGATGGTCTTTCTCTGGAGTTTGAGTGACAGCAATTCTCCTCAAGTCTCTAGAACTCTTCTCAGTATTCTGGCCGTTATTAATATTGTTGTATTTTGGATGGTCTCCACTCGTCCTCTTATTTCCAAGTCCTCCAATCCCTTTGATAATCCTTTGGTGACTGTACTCAAAGCACAAATCACGATTGGTATAATTGTCACGTTCATGTTTCATAGTTTTTTCCATTCCCTAGCAAGGTCGAGATATTTATCCTTCTTTTCACTTTCTTTCAATTTTACTCTGTGGTCAGCTGGGCAAGCAAAGTCCATAATTTTGCGAGTTCTGTTTTTTTTTTGTTTTTTTTGTTGTTGATTATTATAAGGTTTGGTCATCTGGCTGAGATTAGGTGATCCGTTTGTATGTCAAAGTTCCAAAGGAGTTTATGTGTGTTATTTTCTAGGACAGGTGCTGGGTTGTGCATATACCATTTGTTCGAATGGTCAAATTTAAATTTCTTGCACATCTCCCAGTGGATCACCTAGCCCAACTAGTCGTGTCTCGTCTTATACTCCTTCTGTGCTAATTTGCTGCATTCGCTTATTATGTGATTGATTGTTTCGTCTCTATCACCTACACTTGCTATTTTGCTGCGTCTAATCTATTTTCGCTTTGATATGATTGGTTCTTATGGCGTTGTTTTGTGCTGTTATTAGGAGAGATTCTGTTTCTCTCTTAAAGTTTCCTTTTCTTAGCCTCGTATAGGTTTTCTCGTGTGATATGTTGTTTATTAGTTGTTTAAAACATCTGTAGAGTAGTTCTTCTTACCATTTTTGTTTTCTAGTTATTGTCATTCTTTTGGCCATCGTGTTATCAGTATCGTTTCTGTTGGTCCTTATGTTGTCAGTATTATTCCCGGTGGCTGTAATCAGTCCTCCTTCGTGCTTTTCTATGTTGTCCTCGAGTCGTTGTATCGATGCGTCAACGCTATTTTCAAGCTGACAAGTCCTCTTCCTCCCTCCTTTCTTGATACATATAATCTGTCAACGTCGTCTCTGGGATGTAATGCCTTATGCAGTGTCAATAGTTTTCTTGTTCTTTGGTCCACTTCAGAAAGGGTCCCAAATATCTAACGAGGGGTACAGCCCAGGTATTTATTTCTTTGATAAGGTTTTTGCTAAATAGTTTTGTTTCCAGTACCATTCTGGTTCTCCGGGGATATTCTTTTACTATTATTATTATTATTATTATTTACTATTTGAGATTTTTACCAACCGGCGTTATCTGATAGTCTTTCACAGAGGTTTAAGTGACAGCAAGTCGCCTCAGGTCTCCAGAACGCTTCTCAGTATTCTGTCCTATCTCATTAATGCAGTAGTTTCTTATTTCTAAGTCCTCCAGTCCCTTTATTAATCCTTTGGTGACTGTACCAAAAACGCCAATTATAATTAGTATCATCGTAACTTTCATGTTCCACAGTTTCTTCATGTCCTTGGTAAGGTTGAGATATTTATCCTTCTTTTCACTTTCTTTCAATTTTACTCAGTGGTCAGCCAGGACAGCAAAGTCCACAATTCTGCTAGTTTTCTTTTTTTTTTGTTGTTGTTGATTATTATAAGATCTGGTCGTCTGGCCGAGATTAAATGACCGGTTTGTATGTCAAAATCCCATTGGAGTTTGTGTGTCTCATTCTCCAGGACAGATGCTGGGTTGAACATATACCATTTGTTCGTATGGTCAAATTTGAATTTCTTGCACAATTCTCAGTAGATCACTTTGCCTACCCAGTCGTGTTTAGTCTTATACTCTTTTTGCGGTAATTTGCCGCATCCCTTATTGTTATTTATTTATCTATTTATTGTAATTTTTTTATTGACACATTTTTCAAGATTTAAAATTTTTTATTAAAGTTTATTTATAAATTGTTCAAAATTATCCCTACAATATATATATATTTATATATATATATATATATATATATATATATATATATATATATATATATATATATATTCATGAGATTATTTTCTGGCATATATATATATAAGACAATCAATTCTACTTCATATGATGCCTATAATTTGATGATAAATAAATATGAATATGATAGATTCTTTGATTTTTAAACAAATTTTCTCCAATATTTGCCTGAATGTTTTATCTATATCATCTACTTTTACTTCTATGTTTATAACCAATGTTATCATCAATCTAATTACAATAATATTGTAACAGTATAAAAAGTAACATAAGGATTATGTTCATTCCATGATAATATCATAAATTATAATGATGTTGATTATAAGCATATAAACAAAAATAAATACAAGGCAAATCCAATTGCTCAACGAATCTTATTTGCACAAAGCAAGAGAAAATAATTCACTTTTTTTTTTTTTACAAATTCTTATTTAAAATGATATTTAAATGTTTTTAAAATAGTCTTCATTATTCTTTTAATCAAAATATCTAAAACTGGTTCTGAAACTCAAAAGTTTAGATAACTCCTTGTTTCCAACTCTTCGATGTGTATATGTTTTTTTTTGTTTTTTTTTTAAATGTTATACCCATTGTAAGGAAAATAATATTAATGCCAATTATAATGATGATTAATATGAAAAGGAGAATAATAATAATGTCAATGATGGCAATAATAATGATGATTAAGACCTTGCCCAATGATAATCGTGGCAATACCGAACCGTGGAACATAGGTGATCGTCAAAGATTATATCACGATGAAATGAGAAAAAAACTGACGCTGAGCGAAGCATGATGTTCTTGGAACATACCGGGACATCGTGAGAATCTCGGGAGATTTGAGAAGAGTTACTATTACTTGATATCCGCCATGGACAATCTTGATCACCCATGAGAAGACTACTACTACTACTACTACTACTACTACTAATAATAATAATAATAATAATGATAAGAGAACTTGCCGAATTGTGGACTTTACTGTCTCGGCTGACCACAGAGTAAAATTGAAAGAAAGTGAAAAGAAGGATAAGTAACTTGACATTGGTTGGGAATTGAAAAACTGTGGAACATGAAAACGCCGTTTATACCAATTGTAATTGGTGCGCGAGGTACAGTCACCAAAGGATTGGTACAGGGACTAGAGGACTTGGAAATAAGAGGACAAGTGGAGACCGTCTAAACTTCTGCATTATCGAGATCGGCCAGAATACTAAGAAGAGCCAAGGAGACTTGAGAAGACTTGCTGTCACTCAGACTACAGTGAAAGATCATCGGCTAATGCTGATTTAAACAACTCGAAAAGAAATAATAATAATAATAATAATAATAATAATAATAATAATAATAATAATAATAATAATAATAATAATTTTCGACTTTGCTGTCCCGGCTGACCACAGAATAAAACTAAAGGAATGTGAAAAGAAGGATAAGTACCTCGACCTTGCTAGGAAATTGAAAAAACTATGGAACATTAAGGTGATAATTATACCAATTGTAATTGGTGCTTTTGGTACAGTAACTAAAGGATTACTAAAGGGAGTGGAGGACTAGGAAGTTGGCGGACCAGTGGAGACCATCCAAACTATTACAATACTGAGAAGAGTCCTGGAGACTTGAGGAGACTTGCTGTCACTCAAACTCCAGTGAAAGACCGTCAGCTAACGCTGATGTGAAAAACTCTAATGAGTAAATAATACTAATAATAATAATAACAACAACAACAATAATAATAATAATAATGAAATGACTCGCATAAATTCCTAGGGACTTTAATATATAAACGGATCACCTAATCCCGGCCAGAAGACCAGACCTCATAATAATCAACAAAAAAAGAGAATCTTCAAAATTGTTGACTTTGCTGTCCCGGCGGACCACAGAATAAATCTGAAGAAAAGTAAAAAGAAGGATAAGTACCTCGACCTTGCTAGAGAATTAAAAAAGCTGTGGAACATGAAAGTAATGATTGTGCCAATTGTGATTGGTGCATTAGGCACAGTAACTAAAGGATTATTAAAAGGCCTGGAGGACTTGGAAGTTGGCGGACGGGTAGAGACTATCCAAACGACAGCATTGCTGAGGACGGCCTGAATACTGAGACGAGTCCTGGAGACTTGAGGAGACTTGCTGTCACTCAAACTCCAGTGAAAAACCATCAGCTAATACTGATGTGAAAAACTCTAGGGGAGTAAATAATAATAATGATAATAATATCCTATGGGACTTTAACATACAAACGGATCACCTAATCCCGGCCAGAAGACCAGACCTCATAATAATCAACAACAAAAAAAAAGAAAGAAAATTTGTAAAATTGTCGACTTTGCTGTCCCGGCGGACCACAGAATAAATCTGAAGGAAAGTGAAAAGAAAGATAAGTACCTCGACCTTGCCAGAGAATTAAAAAAGCTGTGGAACATGAAAGTAACGATTGTGTCAATTCTGATTTGTGCGTTAGGCACAATAACAAAAGGATTATTAAAAGGCCTGGAGGACTTGGAAGTTGGCGGGCGGGTAGAGACTATCCAAACGACAACATTACTAAGAACGGCCAGAATCCTGAGACGAGTCCTGGAGACTTGATGAGACTTGCTGTCACTCAAACTCCAGTGAAAAACCATCAGCTAACACTGATGTGAAAAACTCTAAAGGATTAAAAAATAATAATAATATCTGAGAATTATGGATTAAAGTGAAGTAAAAATAGAAACAGAAAATTGGTTAAGTTCTGCAATCGTAATACTTGACCAATGCATTAAAACGAATTACACTCAATAAAACAAATATAAACAAAACAAAAAAAAACCTACCTAACAACATAAACATACATACTTTATCAAAATATCTAAGGAAAATTGTATGTTTGAAGGCGCTAGACTTCAATAGAATTCATGGCTTCTGATTCCAAAAATTCACATCCATACAATATTAGCCAAATAATTACACGAGAGTCTGATAGAAACAGGAATCCCCAAATGGGTTTTAAAAGAGAAAAAATGTTTTGATCTCTTCGCCATCAAAATGAATAAATTTTTAAATTGAGAAATCTGTTGATTTTTTTTTTTTTTTTTTTTTTGCTGATGATGATGACTTACAACAGTTCTATAACTTACCTGTCTATGATGTGAAAAATCTAAATAGGACAATTTGTAAAGGTAATATATTACCCACTATAAAGACTTCTTCCCGAAAAGATGCCAGAAAGGAACAAGAGGAAAGAGTAACTTATTCACAAATGAAAAATTCTGAAAAAGTTTTAAAAAATAAAAGAAAAACAAAGTTATAATTTGAATAGTTTACAACAAGATTTCAAAACGTTGGATATTAGATATTACGATGAAAATCAGGATATAATGAAATAAATAAGATAAGATGAAAAAACTAAAGGATATATATACTTCTCCACTCGGGCAGGATATGACACAAGGTCAATTTTTAAGGGAAGTTTATCATTTTTGAATTCAGAGTTTTCCTTCTCCTAGACTAGTTGCCTCATCTAGGCTGAAGAACACAGTCTGCCCTACTATCTACCCATAGCTGGAGGGAGAACAATTGGATTCATACCTTTCCCATGGACTTTAGTGCTATGTAAAATGCAATCAATCTCGTCCAGGATTTTCGTGTCGCCGTGTCCATTGCCTAATGGAAAAAAACCTTAAGGATATAATTAAGTAAAGGATGACAATATTTATAAGATGTAAGTGAGTCCTCGTAGCGTAATGGCTAACGCGCTGGATCGCGACCTCGAAGTAAGCGAGTGCGAATTCCAGTCACAATTAAATCTATTTTAAGCTAATATCATTGTCCCCGCCACCTAATGGGTTAAATAATATCACTGCTGTTCTTCTACATGGATGGCTTTAGTATTAAATAACCCACGAAGGATAATATGCAATTAAACAAAGAAACGAAACCAAACCATAAAACATGATATTGAATATTTTCCATTTTAGCCATGATACCGTTTAATTAAATCTTGTGGGATTGTAATTTGGAGTATAGATTTAAAATTTTTTGAGAAAAAAAATAATTTATCTGATAATGTGTGAATATGCAAATATACACCGACGAGAATGTCTTAAATTGTTCGATACAAATGAATCCCCGAATTCTCGTTTGAAGATGAAACCTGTTACAGCCAGAAGAAAGAAAACAACTTGTCAACTAATTTCTGCAAGTCACAGAATAAAATTGAAAGAAAACAAAAACTTGATAAATATCTGGACCTTGCGAAAGAAGAGAAAATGTAGAACATGATGATGACGGTAATACAAATAATAGCTGGATTACTCGGAACAATCAGAAGAAAAGAAACTGAAGATCTGTCAAAGAATCGAGATTGTCCTAACCAGAAAACTGCTGAGATTGGGTGGAATACTTGGACGAGCCCTGAAATGCTGAAGAAACTTATTTGAAATTTTGGGAAGACCACCAGTTACTACTAGTGTCAAAAACTCTAAAAGAAATAAATGGTCAGAATACAAAGAGTCTTGGAGACTTGAGGAGACTTGTTGTCACTCAAACTCCAGTGAAAGACCATCAACTAACGCTGATGTGAAAAACTCAAAGAAGTGGATAATAATAATAATAATAATAATAATAATAATAATAATAATAATAATAATAATAATAATAATAATAATAATAAGAAGAAGAAGAAGAAGAAGAAGAAGAAGAAGAAGAAGAAGAAGAAGAAGAAGAAGAAGAAGAAGAAAGAAAGAAAGAAAGAGTCCAGAAGTAATCCTGCCTCAAAAGAACAAAAATGAACCAGCCCAAACCCAGACGGTAAATATATGGTAAAGCAATTAGTCTGACCAAAAATATAAATAAAATAAAACACTTTATTCATTTCAAAAATTACAAAAAAATGGACAATCATTTGTCAGAAAAAATGTTAAGCTTTACTATCACTGGTTTTTGTTGTTGTTGTTGTTGTTGTTTTTTTATCATTTCGTATCTACTTTTATTATCAATGAAATAATGTGTGTGAATTAGAAGTTGGCTGTACATATCTGAAATCTTGTAGTCTTCTTTGATGACTTTCGAAGGAAGAAGGTGTAAAAAAATGGTAAGAAATTTTATCTGTAAAAGTTAAAACATAATCATCTTTAGAGTGTTAGAATCCTCTCTTTTATTATTTCTGGTGCCCCGTTGAAGCGTTTTTTTCCTATAAAGAATATCAGACCACATCTGTGACAAGAGTACAGATAATAATCAACCCCTGTGTCTGGTATAGCAACATTATTCTACCATGAAAAATGTGTAATCCAAATTAAGGTGGGACTCAGATTACAGATCTTAGTGTCATGATCGGCAGTTACTCCCCTGATAGCCAGCCTGGGGGACCCACTCAGCATCCTGCGAATGTTGCACAAACAATCAAAGCTAGAGCTCAACTGAGTGGCACCGACGGAAGATTGGACCAGAGAAAACAACAAAAATGAACTTGAAAAAATTATGGAACATGAAGGTGACAATTATACCAATTGTGATTGGTGCGTTTGGTACAGTCACCAAAGGATTATTAAAGGGACAGGAGGGCTTGAAGGTTGGAGGACGAGTAGAGACCGTCCAAACTACAGCATTATTGAGAACGGCCAGAATACTGAGAAGAGTCATGGAGACTTGAGGAGACTTGCTGTCACACAAGCGTCAGTAAAAGACCATCAGCTAACGCTGATGTGAAAAACTCTCAAGGAATAATAATAATAATAATAATAATAATAATAATAATAATAATAATAATAATCTCTTCTAATAGCCGTACGAAATAAGTCCATAAGGACCAATCATATCTAAGCGAGAAGAGATAAGACACAACAAAACAGCAGATGTAGGTTATGTGGTGACAGAGACGAAACAATCAATCACATTATAAGCAAATGCAGCAAATTAACATAGAAAGAGTATAAGATCAAGCACGAATTGGTGGGCTAGGTGGTCCACTGGGAATTATGCAAGAAGTTTGACCATATGAACAAATAGTATATGCACAACCCAACATCTGTTCTGAAGAATGAGACGCACAAACTCTTCTGGGATTTGATAGCCAAATCTCGGCCAGACGACCAGATCTTATAATAAACAACAAAAAAAGAGAACTTGCAAAATTGTGGATATGCTGCCCCGGCTGACCGCAGAGTAAAATTGAAAGAAATCGAAAATAAAGATAAGTACCTGGACCTTGCTAGGGAATTGAAAAAACTGTGGAACGATTATACCAATTCTGATTGGTGTTCTTGGTACAGTCGCCAGGGGATTAGCCCAAGGACGGGAGGACTTGAAAAAAGCGGGACGATTAGAGACTGTCTAAACTACAGCATTGTTGAGATCGGCCAGAATACTGAGAAGAGTCCTGGAAACTTGAGGAGACTTGTTGTCACATAAACTCCAGTGAGAAACCATCAGCTAGCGCTGGTGTGAAAAACTCGAAAAGGAGTTAATAATAATAATTTAGAGAAAAATACATTTTCTGGGGAATATTGCAAGAGGACACCATTAAACAAACAGAGATGAAAGAAAAAAAAGAAAGAAAAAAAGAGTACTTCAGAAGAATTTGAAAAATTCTTGAAACCAAAATCTAATGCAGAATAAACACCTGAACAATCTACCTTTTAAGACACTCTGAACCATTCTTAAAATGGAGAAAAGTCAAATGAAACAAGAAATAAAGAAATTAATCGACTAAGCAGAAGGTCTCACATCTAAGAGGTGACATAGATTATAGTTGAGTAAAGAAAAGGAGGAAGAAGAAGTGTTGTCATTATTGGGGATCGCATTGATGCAATAATGTAAGGGTTCGAGGAATATATTAAAAAAGCAAAGAAACACTAAATACAGCACCTAATGAGAACAATGGCCACAGAAGGGCAAACAGAAAAATGACAAACACTAAAAAAACAAAAATAACTTTTTTGATACTTAAAGCAAAAAAACTGATGAGATGGCACTCGAGAAGACCTGAACATGGATATCAGAGAGAAACCTCAAGAAAGAAACGAAATCGCTTTTAATAGTAGCACAAAATAATGTCATAAAGACCAATTATATTGAAGCAAAAATGGATAATAAGCAACAGGATAGCAAGTATAGGTTATATGGACACATAGATGAGACGGTTAATCACACAAGGAGCGAAAGCAGCAAAGTGGCGCAAATACGGTACAAGACGAGGAGCCATTGGGTGGAAAAGGCGAGTCACTGTTAATTGCACAAGAGATTAAAATTTGATCATACCAACAAATGGTAAGTCCACAAACCAAAATCCACCTCCAAAAAGCTGTGGACCATGAGTGTGAAAGGGATAACAATTGTTGTTGGCGCATAAGGAACGGTTACTGGGAGCTCAGAAAAAAGACTTAAGGAATTGGAAATCAGAGTAAAAAAACGAGACAATCCAGACCACAGCATTGATAAGAGTCTTGGAGTCTTTCTGACATTCAGACTCCAGTGAGGGTTCACCAGCTGAAACAACTGTTATTATTATACTCCTTGTAAGTATTTACTAGGAGTTAGAGAACTTGTCGAATAGTGGACTTTGCCGTATCAGCTGACCACAAGGTGAAACTGAAAGAAAGTGATCAGATAGATAAATACCTTGCTGAAAAAAACTTTGGAACATGAAAGTGAGTGTGTACCTGGTACATTCGGTCAGGTCACCAAATTATTGCTACAAAGACTGGAGGACTTTGAAATAAGTGGATGAGTGGAGACCATTCAAACAATAGCTCTGCTAAAATTGGGTAGAATACTAAGAAGAGTTCTGGAGATTTGAGGTGACTTGCTGTCATTTTGACTTCCGTGATAAGCCATCAGCTAACGTTGGTGTGAAAAACTCTCAAAAGAGTATAATAATAATAATAATAATAATAATAATAATAATAATAATAATAAACAACTATGGAATATGAAGGTGACAGTGATACCATTTTGTTTGATTGTTTTGTTTTACGGCATATCAACCTCATCGTTCATTTAATGCCGAATCGAGTTAAGGAAAGTAAGTCTGAAAAGAAATTCAAAGGAGAGGTCTTAGGAATTAATGATAAGGATACCAATTTTAATTGGTGCGCTTTGAATGGTCTCCAAAAATTGGTAAAGAGACTGAAAGACTTGGAAATAAGAGGACAAGTGGAGACCATTTCGACTACAATATTATTAAGTTCAACCAGAGTTCTAAGGTAAACCCTGGAGACTTGAGGAAACTTACTGCCATTCAATATCCATTGGAAAACTATCAGCTAATGCTGGTATAAAAAACATTCAAAAGAGAAAGATAGTTATTATAGGAATCATGTGTACTGAGGATTACGTAGGAGCCAAAATTAGAGGACTCGAGATAAACACAGAAAAGAACAAAGAATGAGTAATTGAATAAGCTTGTAACATCAATGACAAACCATTAAAAAATAAAACAGAAAATAAAAATAGGAAGAAGAAAAACTTTATGGGTAATTAAATTGACAAACTAAGGAAATGGCACAAAGAAGACCAGAAGATGGCTAAGAAGAGGATATTTCCAGTGAAAAACTGAATCACTTCTAATAGATGTACAAAATGATGCCATAAGAATTAATAACAGCAAAGCAAAAATTGGTTATACACAATAGAATAGTAAGTGTAAATCATATGGATGTTTTGGTTTCTTGGGTTTTATGGCATATCAACCTTTGTATGTTATTCAACGCCAAATCCATTTTTATGTAAATAATCTGTTCTATTTAAAACAATTCAGTTTCGTATAAGTACACGGTTTGTCAAAAACATTTCTATTTCAAACTATTCAAGCAGTTATATGTAACAATTCAGTTAAGTGTAAATACAGTTTTAATGTCGAAAAAACAGTTCTATTTTAAATAATTCAGTTAAGCATAAGCACGCATTTTAAAAGTAAGTACGGTATAATTGTCAAAAACATTTCTATTTCAAGCTATTCAGTTTAGTCAAACAATTCAGTTTAGCATAAGTATGCTGTTAGTTCTATTTAACCCATAGATAGGGCCCTATCAGGTGCTACCACTCCGGGCCAGAGTGGACCTAGAAGCGATGGCAATGAAGGTGTACTCCGCATTCCCCAAAGCTTCAGCATTGCTGGAACCTCACCATCAGATTGTTTTGTGTCATATCAGGACACTCGTGGGGGGGTCTTACTCCTCTGCAGAGAAGCAGTCGGTGTATTCTACAGCCCAAGCCGACTGAGCAAGTAAATTATATGGAGATAAGATGGTTAATAACATAATAAGTGAATGCAACAAACTAGTAAAAAAAAAAAAAAAGAATACAAGATTAGACATGACAAGGTGGGAAAGAGGATTCACTCTTTTCGGAACAGAAAAGTCGACAAATTTGCAGATTTTCTTTTATTAGTATTTCTTTTATTAGTATTATCATTATTATTTACTTCTTTAGAGTTTTTCACATCAGTGTTAGCTGATGGTTTTTCACTGGAGTTTGAGTGACAGCAAGTCTCCTCAAGTCTCCAGGACTCGTCTCAGGATTCTGGCCGTTCTTAGCAATGCTGTTGTTTGGAGAGTCTCTACCCGTCCGCCAACTTCCAAGTCTTCCAGGCCTTTTAATAATCCTTTTGTTATTGTGCCTGACGCACCAATCACAATTTGCACAATCGTTACTTTCATGTTCCACAGTTTTTTCAATTCTCTAGCAAGGTTGAGGTACTTATCCTTTTTTTCACTTTCCTTCAGATTTATTCTGTGGTCCGCCGGGACAGCAAAGTCTACAATTGTGCAGATTCTCTTTTTTCATTGATTATTATGAGGTCTGGTCTTCTGGCCGGGATTAGGTGATCCGTTTGTATATTAAAGTCCCATAGGAGTATATGCGAGTCATTTTCTAGGACAGGTGCTGGGTTGTGCATATACCATTTGTTTGTATGGTCGAATTGAAATTTCCTGTACATTTCCCAGTGGACCACCTTGCCGACCCAGTCGTGTCTCGCTTTATACTCCTTCTGTGCTAATTTGCTGCAGTCACTTATTATGTGATTGATCGTTTCATCTCTGTCACAGCATAGCCTACATTTACTGTTTTGTTGCGTCTTATCTATTCTCGCTTTGATATGATTGGTTCTTATGGCATTGTCCTGTGCTGCTATTAGGAGAGATTCCATTTCTCTCTCAAGGTTTCCTTTTCTTAGCCAGGTCCAGGTTTTCTGGTGTGAGATGTTGTTTACTAGACGTTTAAAGCGGCCATAGAGTTGTTTTCCTTCCCATTTTTGTTTCCTTGTTGTTGTCATTCTTTCGTTTATCGTGTTGTCCGTATCGTTTCTGATGGCTGTAAATAGTCCTCGTTCGTGTTTTTATTATTATTATTATTATTATTATTATTATTATTATTATTATAGTATTACTATTAGTATTAGTTTATTAGCAGTAGTAGAAGTAGAAGAGATATCGGTTAATCACATAATAAGCAAAAAAGATTACAAAAAACTAAGCACGACTGGATGAGAAAGATGATTCATTGAGAACTTACAAGAGATTAAAATTTGATAACAAATGGTATCTGTGAAAACCAGAATTAGTCCAAAAAAATTGAGGCTCATAAATTTCCGGGAATTTTGAGATATGGATCACCTAATCGCGGCCAAAAGATCAGACCGAGTGTAAATTAACAAGAAAACAAAGAACTTTTCTTTAGTGGGTTTTCCTGTTCCAGCGAACCGCAGAGTAAAAAAAAAAACAAAACAAAGAAAGTGAAAAGATAGACAAATACTTGGACCATCCTACAATGTATTTATGTTTTTTTGCTTTTGAGTGATATTTTGATAATACTCTCCTAAGGAGATACTACTACTACTACTACTACAACTAATAATAATAATAATGATAATAATAATAATAAATGGTTTCTGCCCAACCTAGAATCTGTTCAAGAAAATGAGATGCACAAAATTCTCCGGGATTTTGAAATACAAACGGATCATCAAAGAAAAGGAAATTTTAAGAGAGAAAAAGAATCTCTCTGAATAGCTGCACAAAACAATGCCATAATAACCAATCATATCAAAGTGTGAATAGATAAGACGCAACAAAATAGCAAATGTAGGCTATATGATGACAGAGACGAAACCATCAATCATCTAATAAGCGAATGCAGCAAGGTGATCCTCTGCGAAATGTGTGCAAGAAACTTAAATTTGACCATACGAACAAATGTTTTATGCACAACCCAGCATCTGTCCGAGAGAATGACACACATAAACTCCTATGGGACTTTGACATACAGACGGATCACCTAATCTCGGCCAGAAGACCAGACCTAATTATAAAAAAAAAAAAAAAAAAAGAACTTCCAAAATTGTCGACATGGCTGTCCTGACTGACCACAGAATAAACTTGAAATAATGTGAAAAATAGGCTAGGGAATTGAAAAAATTATGGAATATGAAGGTGACAATTACGTGGTTCATTCAATAAGTTTCCAGACGTTTTTTGTACAGGCATTTAAAATTGTCGTAGACTCTTGAAAATTCACTATGTTATTCCTATACATCGTATGAGATGACTGACCAATTTTTAGGATTTCAGGTTCAAATCAACAGCTACAGCAGCAATTAAAATACACCCAACAAAAGCCAGATTGTCAAAGCTGGTGAATTTAAAAAATGTGAGGACACTTTAGATGAACGATATGCAATAAAATTCTGTTTTAAACTTGGAAAAAATGCCAGAGAAACGTATGGAATGCTTCAGACTGTTTTTCGACCATCTTGCATGAATTGAGCATCAGTTTTTGAGTGGCATATGAGGTTCAAGGAAGGCAGGGAGTCTGTGAGGGATGATGAGAGGTGTGGGATAAGTAAGGAAGTCAATACACCACAGTTGATCAGTCAAAGGGTTAGGACTAGGGTTACTATGTTGAGGTTTTAAGGGAGTTCAGGAAGAGATTCCTAGGGAAGAGGCCAGCACTCTTCAAATCGGCTCAGTGGCATTTCTACCAGGAATATGCACCAGTCCACAACTCCATCCTTGTCACAGACTATTTGAGCAAGATGGGCATCAAGACAGTTCCTCACCCTCCCTATTGTCCAGACGTTGCTCCCTGTAACTTTTGGTTATTCTCTAAGCTCAGAGGCTGTCGTTATGAGATAATTGAGGGAATGAAAGAGGCTGTGACGAAGGTCATTGACACGCTCACACAAGAAGACTTCCCTGGGGCCTTCCAGAAGTTGTTTGAAGGGTACAACAAGGGCATTGCAGTCAGAGGAGATTACTTCGAAGGGGACTAGAGCTTCATGTGTGTACTATTAATAAAAGTGCTCATACGAAAAAAATCTGGAAACTTATCTAATTATCCTCGTGTACCAATCGTGATTGGTGCTTTTGGTACAGTAACTAAAGGATTATTAAAGGAACTGGAGGAAGTTGGCGGACGAGTGGAGATCATCCAAACTACTGCAATATTGAGAACGTTCAGAATACTGAGAAGAGTCCTGGAGACTTGCTGTCTCTCAAACTTCAGGGAAAGGCCATCAGCTAAAACTGATGTGAAAATCTCTAAGTAAATAATAATAATAATAATAATAATAATAATTATTATTATTATTATTATTATTATTATTATTATTATTTATAACTTCGTTCGAGTTTATAACGTCTGCGTTAGTTGGTGGTCTTTCACTGGAATCTGAGGCATAGAAAGTCTTGTCAGGTCTCCAGGACTCTTCTGGGTATTCTAGCTGATATTAAAAATGCGGAGAGCATGGATGGTCTCGATTCTTCCTCTGATTTCCAATTCCTACAGTCCACAACAACACAGTTGTTCCCAGTCTTATACTTCTTATGTCCATTCACTTACCGTAGGATTAATCATTTATTTTGCGCGACAATTAAAAAAAGTTTCACTTTCACTTTCGACCTTTCCCCCATCCCTTTTTTTTTAGTCCTGTCCAGTTAATCTCGAGTGCAATATCGCTTGAAGTATTCATACAACTGTTTTCCTTCCCGATTATTTATTTTTCTGATTGATCTTATTTTGCCATGGCTATTATTGGCTGCTGTAATTAAATTTTTGGCTTTTATTTAGCAAATTTCGTGAGTTTTTGTAATTGATGCATCAACAGAATCTTGAATGCTGGTGAGCCCTCTTCTTCCTTTTATTGACTGAAATAATCAAGCTATATCACCTCTTAAGTGTAAGGTGTTGCGCATTGTCATCAATTTCCCTCTCTCTTATTCTATTTGTCTGCAGTCCTCCAAAGTCTATTTTTTATCTAACCAGACTATCTAACCGGAAGTATTTCCTTGGTTTTTATTTCTTTGATGAGATTTTTGCTGTAATGCTTGGTTTCAAGAAGTTTTTTGCTTTGTTTTTTTAAGGTGCTCTTTTCTTGTTTTCTTTTCTTTTCTTTCATCTTTGTTTGTTTGAGGGTGTCCGTTTCTAGGATTGCCAAGTACTTGTAATTTTCCTTCTTTCCATCTGTACTGATTTCCTGATTAGGCAGTTCTATTCTTTTCGTTGCTTTTCTTTTCTTACTTTTCATTATCCGCATGGCACAATTTTCAATACCAAATGTCATTCCTAAAAATTGGCTGTATATTGATATTATTATTGCTCATTTGAGAGTTTTTCTCGCCAGTGTTAGCTGATGTCTTTCACATACGTTTGAGTGACAGGAAATCTCCTCAAGTCTCCAGGACTCTTCTTAGTATTCTGGCCGATTATTATTATTATTATTATTATTATTTTACTCTTTTCAGAGTTTTTCACACCAGCATTAGCTGATGTCTTCCACTGGATTTTGAGTGACAGCAAGTTTCCTCTACTCTCCAGGACTCTTCTCAGTATTCTAACTGATTTGAGCAGTGAAGTGTTTTGGATGGTCTAATTTCATTCTCTGATCTCCTGTTCGCCCAGTCTTTTTTTCAAAATTCTTGGGGACTATTTCCAGGGTTTCAAATATGATTAGCACCATTACCACTTTACTGGGAACTGTGCAAGAGATTGAAATTTGACCATACCGCCAAATGGTATATATACAAAAAAGAATCTGTCCAAGAAAATGAGGTGCATAAAATTCTCTGGGATTTTGAGATACAAACCAGAAGTTTTTCGGACTATTGTCTTCATCTTTATTGTTATTTCCACAACGTTTCGGCCGATATGTCCTCCGGCCTTCTTCAAGTGTTTGTCGAACTCGGGGACCTTCACGGAACTTCGAACTATGTCCTTTATTGAAACCACAGGGGTCGCCTGTTCTGATTCCGTTTGCCATAACCGGGTACAAGTGATAAGTATTCCTGTATATTACCGTTACGCCATGTGTCCAGCAGGATATATTGCGTAACGGTTATAGGCGTTGGTTCCCTGAACTTCTAAGAAGACAATCATCTGAAGGTTGCAGGTTCAATCCTCACAACAGGCGAGTAATATACAGGAATACTTAAGACTGAAAGAATTGTAAATCAATGGAAGAAATGAGACCATACAGATCAAAGCATTGTAGAGATCTGTTATAATAATTAGAGGAATCCTGGAGATACGAGGAGACTTGCTGTCACTCAGTTAAAGCTGGTGAATAAAGCAACAAGGAATAAAACAACAAGAACTTCACGTTCCCCTGAAGCTGTCAGTCACTAATGTTATAAAAATACAACGTTTACGAATAATGACAGTAACAATAGCAAAAGTAACAAAGAAGGGAGGTTAACATTTTATATTTGCTTATTATAAAACGTCAAAAACTAAGAAGAGGTTTTTTAGGAATTTAAATTTGAAAAATCAAAGTTAAAATGACGAATCTTATTCTATATGAATAACTTTCAATACCATAAACAACATTATGAATCGCTAAAGAGAAAATAAAATTTGAACATAATATATTTACATATAGGTTTGCATACACATTATGTAGACTAAAAAAATTCCCCAAATCTTGTTCATTTTATTCAGTATAAACTAATAAATGGCGTTTTTTTTGCACAATTTAAAGAATCAAATAATTAAATGAGACTTCTTTCCGACGTTATTTAAATTTTGTTTTCTATATTTTATTTTATGCCTAATAATAGATATCATTACTTTTATACATTTGACATTGACTGTGAATGGTAGGGCACTATACCCAAATTTAAAATCAGGCTATTCCTTAAGCAACAGGGACTTGTAACGAATGTCATATTATCAGCATCTACGTAAGACATATAACCTTCTGGCTTT
Organism: Sepioteuthis lessoniana; assembly: GCA_963585895.1. Lineage (NCBI taxonomy): Eukaryota > Metazoa > Mollusca > Cephalopoda > Myopsida > Loliginidae > Sepioteuthis > Sepioteuthis lessoniana. The sequence goes on from CAUZXS010006352.1 coordinate 29,040, forward strand.
TGCACTGCAAGTCTAGCAAATTTTGAAAGTGTGAGAATCTTTATAAATTAAAAACTGGAACAGAATTAAAAAGAAAAGAAAAAACGAAAAAAAAAAAAAAAAAAAAAACGAAACGAAAAAGAACATATGACTCTGCAAAAGAAAAGAAAAACAATAGAATTTTTGTAGTCGCAGTTATGGTGCATCTAAATAAGTTCTATAGGCGAAAAATGTGTACTTAAATTTTCATATTTCCGTATAATTGCTTTCAGAAAAAGACGGGGAAGTAGTCAAGTTCAGATTTTATATTAAAAGCAACAAATAAAAAATAAAGAAGGTAAAATTTAAATCAAGAGAAATCATTGCGAAGAATTAAAAAGTAAATAAGGAATAATATATTCGTATAATAATTCTTTATTCTATCTTTTTTATCACAGATTTTCGACAAACGATAATCTCAGATTATCTATGGGAGAAAGGTAAACTGATATGTAGAAAAAGGAAAGATAGAGAGATCATAATAAAATATCCGCTCCAAGAAGCAAGACATATGTACTCTTGGGCTTTCTTCATCTTTCCTTCCAATATTTCCATCTTTCCTTCTCTTCTTTTCCTCCCTCTTTCTTTCTTTTTTTATCTTGTACTTCATTTCTGTTTTTTCCCCTTCACTGTATATTCTAATCCACACGTACACACTCTCAGACTAAAACGAACACGTGCATTGCTAATATCACATTTATAGATTCATATCTAAAAGGCACACAAGTAAGTACACATATGTTTACAAATGACATGCACTAATAAATATAAAATGGTGGGGTTTGTATGTTTGTGCGTATAAACTCATACAAACACGCACATACTTCAGCTCGCACATGCAATTTGACGTAAAGGCCAACAAAACAAAAACCGCAAAAGTGGTTGTAACACAGATAAAGAAAGACTCAACATAAAATACAGATTCATGCATACGTATATGTTGAGTAAATAATCAATATCAACCGTCTTTGAATACTAACTTCATCGCACACACATTTTCAAGGATATGAAGACATAGCAAAACACATATGAACTGAAGGAGACAAACGCCTACCACACATGTTTAGAATTTACACGCACACACTCACACACACACACACACACACACACACACACACACACACACACACACACACACACACATATATATATATGTATAAATATACATATATATACATTTAAACTTTAGTTTGTCGGTAATTACACATACACATCCATGCTCAGACATAGCCATGCATATACAAGCACACACACACAACTATATATATATATATATATATATATGCCTGTGCATTTTCTTATGGGTAAATGAATATATGTGTGTTTTCACTTATCCTTGAAATGTGAATAAATTTCCATTTAAAAATGTTTACCGTATCCTTTATTAGCTATGAGATTTCTTGCGTCCGTTCAGGTTAGCAATCCTACCAAAATACTGAGTTTCTGTTTTCTCCAGTTGAAATGTCCAAAGAAAAATAGGCCATTTCATGGGTTATGGTAGGTGCAAATGATTGAAAAGTCTACTCTATTCATTGCTACATTAAAACGGAACTTTCGATATTAACCCCTGGAAAAAAAATCTTAATACGCCACTTCTGAAACAGAATCAAAAATAGCTTTAAAAACAAAATGGACCAATATAATTGAAAGAGTGATAACCTATTTACCAACCCCTCCGCTCGGGCAGGATATGATACAAGGTCAATTTTTATGCGGAGTTTAACAGGTTTGAATTCACAGTTTTCCTTCTAGACTAGTTGTCTCACCAAGGCTGAAGAACCTAGTCTGTCCTACTATTTACCCATAGCTGGAGGGAGAATAATTGGATTCATACTTTTCCCAAGGGTATTAGTGCTATGTGAAATGCAAACAGTCTCGTCCAGGATTTGAACTCGAGTCGCCGTATCCATTTCCATTTGAAATATTGATAACCACTCTGATAAAAATTCCAAGACAGTGATAAATAAATAACCTTTTTTTCTCATTTGAGAGTTGAATACAAATAACAATATGATATATAAGTCTAGGGCGACCCGAAGGCTCCCTTTTCAATAGCTACTACACCAAAGTGTAGAGGAGGGTGCTACTCCTTCCGTGGATTGCTCCACTTTACCCTTGATCTTCACCTTATAGCGCTGAGTGCTAAACAAGGCGGCATCAAGTACCGTCATTTGAGTCTTTGGTATGACTCGACCTGGGATTGAACCCCGGTCTCCCGGACCATTGGCTAACACTCTACTCACTAGGCCAAAGGTCCGGTTATAAAGAAGAATATTTCTGTAGGATAATTTGACAAAATAATTTTTAAAGTTAGATTTTCATTGCAAAAATTATTTCATTTTCAATGAGATAGCTGTATTCGAATTTTTAAAAAAATCAGAGCAAAAAATATATATTCTTATTATATACTAATTGATAATGATAACAGATTCCGGCATAATGAATATTTATTTTGAAATAAATGCAGATGTAACTTTACTGCTTTTGATTTTTAAATTAATTATTATTCATATATGAATACATATATATAGAATTTAGATTGAACACAAAGCCGAGAGAAGATTAATGTTTTTACCGTACAGTTAGAGACTGTTTATTAAATTGGTTCTAACGATATAAAGATTTTCAACTGTAGTGTAGCTGTTAGTAAATAATAATTATAGTTGCTTACTAATTAGTTTATTCCAGACTAGTTGCTTCAGTATTATGAGTGTGTACTAAACTAAGTTAATATTAATGATTACTTACACCATAACGATTTGATTGAGTCATTATCTTTATATAATGCACAAATCTACACCAAGGTATTATAGATAATGTCGTCATCAATATCAATGCTGATGTACTGACGATTGTTCATCAATGTATTAGACTTATAGGCAAACGAGGATCAACAACGAAAGTAGCAGTAAAAAAAAAAAAATGAAAAAAAACGAAAGGAAAAAAAGAAAACGAACTTTAGCAGCCCCTACATTGCTCCACACAGCCCATTCATTGAATATGTGACCAACCAACCTACAAGGGCGAATGGCATAGTTCTGTTAAAATCATTAGCCCTTTTGGCAGCCATGCAGGCACCATAGATTGTCGTGGGCCTTGCTGGGGAACGATAATCAAGACCTTGGGCAAGGCATTCACGCTTTATTTCATCTAAGGTCAAGACTTTTGTGTACTTGTAAAATTTACCATAAACAATTAGCATCCATCCCATCATCCCTCCATCACTTCCTTTTTGTTTCCCACAGTTTTCCTTCCTTCCTTCCTTCCTTCCTTCCTTTAGGACTCCATTCACCCTTCCTTACTGTATATCTCTCTTCATTTCTTTCCTTTTTGTATTTTTTAAATATTACACAAACACGCACAAACACATACACATATATATTCGGAGGGGTACCCGGCGTTGCTTGGAAAAATATAAAAGTTAAATTGTTTCAATTAAAAAGTCTATAGATGGAGCGATATGAACATAGCACACATGCACAAGAAAAAAAAAATTAAAGAAAAATTTTGATTATCTTCTGAGAGATTCTTTAAACAATAGACTGGCCATCTGACAAATATGGTTCAAATCGCGTCCTTCCTCTTCATATATATATATATATAATAAGAGAGAGAGAGAGAGAGAGAGAGAGAGAGAGAGAGAGAGAGAGATTATAAAAATTAATTTTGTTCTTCATATGAAAGTCTTTATCTCACTTCTGTTTTAACAGGAATTGTATCTTTTGCCATCCGATTACATCTTTTGGTGACGAAAATAAACCTTGCTTAATTTATGTTGGAGCACATTTCCGATTATCAGGATACTCTGTTTGATCCTGATATTCGAACATATATACAGAAACATAAAAACTTCCACATATATGTATGTATGCATGTCGGTAGGTTCAAACACACATATGCGAAGAGAATATAACACGAGGTCAATTTTTAAGCAGACTACACCTGATTTGAATTCAGAGTTTCTTTCTCCTTCATTAGTTGCCTAACAAAGCCTAAATAACCCTATCTGTCCAACTATTTACACATGGCTGAGGGGGGAATCGATTGGTTCATGCCTTCCGCAAAATCATTTGCACGAAGTGAAACGCAAACAGCCTCGTCCAGGTTTTCGAACACAGGTTGCTGATTCCATTTCCTAGGAAGATAAACATTACAATAAAGTAAATATTCATATATGTATATATGTATGTATGTATGTACCCTACCTATAAACATTAATGGCTATGTCCCATTCCTCATACTGTTATATACCCTACCTATGAACATTAATAGCTATGTCCCATTCCTCATATACTGTTATATACCCTACCTATGAACATTAATGGCTATGTCCCATTCCTCATACTGTTATATACCCTACCTATGAACATTAATGGCTATGTCCCATTCCTCATACTGTTATATAACCTACCTAAGAACATTAATGGCTATGTCCCATTCCTCATACAGTTATATACCCTACCTATGAACATTAATGGCTATGTCCCATTCCTCATGCTGTTATATACCCTACCTATGAACATTAATGGCTATGTCCTCTTCCTCATACTGTTATATACCCTACCTATGAACAATAATGGCTATGTCCCATTCCTCATACTGTTATCTACCCTACCGATGAAAATTAATGGCTATGTCCCATTCCTCATACTGTTATATACCCGACCTATGAACATTAATGGGTATGTCCCATTCCTCATCCTGTTATATACCCTACCTATGAACATTAATGGCTATGTCCCATTCCTCATACTGTTATATACCCTACCTATGAACATTAATGGGTATGTCCCATTCCTCATACTGTCATATACCCTACCTATGAACATTAATGGCTATGTCCCATTCCTCATACTGTTATATACCCTACCTATGAACATTAATGGCTATGCCCCATTCCTCATACTGTTATATACCCTACCTATGAACATTAATGACTATGTCCTATTCCTCATACTGTTATATACCCTACCTATGAACATTTATGGCTTTGTCCCATTCCTCCTACTGTTATATACCCTACCTATAAACATTAATAGCTATGTCCCATTCCTCATACTGTTATATACCCTACCTATGAACATTAATGGGTATGTCCAATTACTCATACTGTTATATACCCTACCTAAGAACATTAATGGCTATGTCCCATTCCTCATACTGTTATATACCCAACCTATGAATATTAATGGCTATGTCCCATTCCTCATACTGTTATATACCCTACCTAAGAACATTAATGGCTATGTCCCATTCCTCATACTGTTATATACCCTACCTATGAACATTAATGGCTATGTCCCATTCCTCATACTGTTATATACCCTACTTAAGAACATTAATGGGTATGTCCTATTCCTCATACTGTAATATACCCTATCTATGAACATTAATGGCTATGTCCCATTCCTCATACTGTTATATACCCTACCTAAGAACATTAATGGCTATGTCACATTCCTCATACTGTTATATACCCTACCTATGAACATTAATGGCGATGTCCCATTCCTCATACTGTTATATACCCTACCTATGAACATTAATGGGCATGTCCCATTCCTCATACTGTTATATACCCTACCTATGAATATTAATGGCTATGTACCATTCCTCATACTGTTATATACCCTACCTATGAACGTTAATGGCTATGTCCCATTAATGGGTATGTCCTATTCCTCATACTGTTATATACCCTATCTATGAACATTAATGGCTATGTCCTATTCCTCATACTCTTATATACCCTACCTATGAACATTAATGGTATGTCCCATTACTTATACTGTTATATACCCTACCTATGAACATTAATGGCTATGTCCCATTCCTCATACAGTTATATACCCTACTTAAGAACATTAATGGGTATGTCCTATTCCTCATACTGTAATATACCCTATCTATGAACATTAATGGCTATGTCCCATTCCTCATACTGTTATATACCCTACCTAAGAACATTAATGGCTATGTCCCATTCCTCATACTGTTATATACCCTACCTATGAACATTAATGGCTATGTACCATTCCTCATACTGTTATATACCCTACCTATGAACATTAATAGCTATGTCCCATTCCTCATACTGTTATATACCCTACCTATGAACATTTATGGGCATGGCCCATTCCTCATACTGTTATATACCTTACCTATGAACATTAATGGCTATGTCCCATTCCTCATACTGTTATATACCCTACCTAAGAACGTTAATAGCTATGTCCCATTCCTCATACTGTTATATACCATACCTATGAACATTAATGGCTATGTCCCATTCCTCATACTGTTATATACCCTACCTATGAACATTAATAGCTATGTCCCATTCCTCATATACTGTTATATACCCTACCTATGAACATTAATGGCTATGTCCCATTCCTCATACTGTTATATACCCTACTTAAGAACATTAATGTGTATGTCCTATTCCTCATACTGTAATATACCCTATCTATGAACATTAATGGCTATGTCCCATTCCTCATACTGTTATATACCCTACCTAAGAACATTAATGGCTATGTCCCATTCCTCATCCTGTTATATACCCTACCTATGAACATTAATGGCTATGTCCCATTCTTCATACTGTTTTATACCCTACCTATGAACATTAATGGGCATGTCCCATTCCTCATACTGTTATATACCCTACCTATGAATATTAATGGCTATGTCCTATTCCTCATACTGTTATATACCCTACCTATGAACGTTAATGGCTATGTCCCATTAATGGGTATGTCCTATTCCTCATACTGTTATATACCCTATCTATGAACATTAATGGCTATGTCCTATTCCTCATACTCTTATATACCCTACCTATGCACATTAATGGTATGTCCCATTCCTCATACTGTTATATACACTACCTATGTACATTAATGGTTATGTCCTATTCCTAGTACTGTTATATACCCTACCTATGAACATTAATGGCTATGTCCCATTCCTCCTACTGTTATATACCCTACCTATGAACATTAATGGCTATGTCCCATTCCTCATACTGTTATATACCCTACCTATGAACATTAATGACTATGTCCTATTCCTCATACTGTTATATACCCTACTTATGAACATTAATGACTATGTCCCATTCCTCCTACTGTTATATACCCTACCTATGAACATTAATAGCTATGTCCCATTCCTCATACTGTTATATACCCTACCTATGAACATTTATGGGCATGGCCCATTCCTCATACTGTTATATACCTTACCTATGAACATTAATGGCTATGTCCCATTCCTCATACTGTTATATACCCTACTTAAGAACGTTAATAGCTATGTCCCATTCCTCATACTATTATATACCATACCTATGAACATTAATGGCTATGTCCCATTCCTCATACTGTTATATACCCTACCTATGAACATTAATAGCTATGTCCCATTCCTCATATACTGTTATATACCCTACCTATGAACATTAATGGCTATGTCCCATTCCTCATACTGTTATATACCCTACTTAAGAACATTAATGGGTATGTCCTATTCCTCATACTGTAATATACCCTATCTATGAACATTAATGGCTATGTCCCATTCCTCATACTGTTATATACCCTACCTAAGAACATTAATGGCTATGTCCCATTCCTCATACTGTTATATACCCTACCTATGAACATTAATGGCTATGTCCCATTCCTCATACTGTTATATACCCTACCTATGAACATTAATGGGCATGTCCCATTCCTCATACTGTTATATACCCTACCTATGAATATTAATGGCTATGTACCATTCCTCATACTGTTATATACCCTACCTATGAACGTTAATGGCTATGTCCCATTAATGGGTATGTCCTATTCCTCATACTGTTATATACCCTATCTATGAACATTAATGGCTATGTCCTATTCCTCATACTCTTATATACCCTACCTATGCACATTAATGGTATGTCCCATTACTCATACTGTTATATACCCTACCTATGAACATTAATGGCTATGTCCCATTCCTCATACTGTTATATACCCTACCTATGAACATTAATGGCTATGTACCATTCCTCATACTGTTATATACCCTACCTATGAACATTTATGGGCATGGCCCATTCCTCATACTGTTATATACCTTACCTATGAACATTAATGGCTATGTCCCATTCCTCATACTGTTATATACCCTACCTAAGAACGTTAATAGCTATGTCCCATTCCTCATACTGTTATATACCATACCTATGAACATTAATGGCTATGTCCCATTCCTCATACTGTTATATACCCTACCTATGAACATTAATAGCTATGTCCCATTCCTCATATACTGTTATATACCCTACCTATGAACATTAATGGCTATGTCCCATTCCTCATACTGTTATATACCCTACTTAAGAACATTAATGGGTATGTCCTATTCCTCATACTGTAATATACCCTATCTATGAACATTAATGGCTATGTCCCATTCCTCATACTGTTATATACCCTACCTAAGAACATTAATGGCTCTGTCCCATTCCTCATACTGTTATATACCCTACCTATGAACATTAATGGCTATGTCCCATTCCTCATACTGTTATATACCCTACCTATGAACATTAATGGGCATGTCCCATTCCTCATACTGTTATATACCCTACCTATGAATATTAATGGCTATGTCCTATTCCTCATACTGTTATATACCCTACCTATGAACGTTAATGGCTATGTCCCATTAATGGGTATGTCCTATTCCTCATACTGTTATATACCCTATCTATGAACATTAATGGCTATGTCCTATTCCTCATACTCTTATATACCCTACCTATGCACATTAATGGTATGTCCCATTCCTCATACTGTTATATACACTACCTATGTACATTAATGGTTATGTCCTATTCCTAGTACTGTTATATACCCTACCTATGAACATTAATGGCTATGTCCCATTCCTCCTACTGTTATATACCCTACCTATGAACATTAATGGCTATGTCCCATTCCTCATACTGTTATATACCCTACCTATGAACATTAATGACTATGTCCTATTCCTCATACTGTTATATACCCTACTTATGAACATTAATGACTATGTCCCATTCCTCCTACTGTTATATACCCTACCTATGAACATTAATAGCTATGTCCCATTCCTCATACTGTTATATACCCTACCTATGAACATTTATGGGCATGGCCCATTCCTCATACTGTTATATACCTTACCTATGAACATTAATGGCTATGTCCCATTCCTCATACTGTTATATACCCTACTTAAGAACGTTAATAGCTATGTCCCATTCCTCATACTATTATATACCATACCTATGAACATTAATGGCTATGTCCCATTCCTCATACTGTTATATACCCTACCTATGAACATTAATAGCTATGTCCCATTCCTCATATACTGTTATATACCCTACCTATGAACATTAATGGCTATGTCCCATTCCTCATACTGTTATATACCCTACTTAAGAACATTAATGGGTATGTCCTATTCCTCATACTGTAATATACCCTATCTATGAACATTAATGGCTATGTCCCATTCCTCATACTGTTATATACCCTACCTAAGAACATTAATGGCTATGTCCCATTCCTCATACTGTTATATACCCTACCTATGAACATTAATGGCTATGTCCCATTCCTCATACTGTTATATACCCTACCTATGAACATTAATGGGCATGTCCCATTCCTAATACTGTTATATACCCTACCTATGAATATTAATGGCTCTGTACCATTCCTCATACTGTTATATACCCTACCTATGAACGTTAATGGCTATGTCCCATTAATGGGTATGTCCTATTCCTCATACTGTTATATACCCTATCTATGAACATTAATGGCTATGTCCTATTCCTCATACTCTTATATACCCTACCTATGCACATTAATGGTATGTCCCATTACTCATACTGTTATATACCCTACCTATGAACATTAATGGCTATGTCCCATTCCTCATACTGTTATATACCCTACCTATGAACATTAATGGCTATGTACCATTCCTCATACTGTTATATACCCTACCTATGAACATTTATGGGCATGGCCCATTCCTCATACTGTTATATACCTTACCTATGAACATTAATGGCTATGTCCCATTCCTCATACTGTTATATACCCTACCTAAGAACGTTAATAGCTATGTCCCATTCCTCATACTGTTATATACCATACCTATGAACATTAATGGCTATGTCCCATTCCTCATACTGTTATATACCCTACCTATGAACATTAATAGCTATGTCCCATTCCTCATATACTGTTATATACCCTACCTATGAACATTAATGGCTATGTCCCATTCATCATACTGTTATATACCCTACTTAAGAACATTAATGGGTATGTCCTATTCCTCATACTGTAATATACCCTATCTATGAACATTAATGGCTATGTCCCATTCCTCATACTGTTATATACCCTACCTAAGAACATTAATGGCTCTGTCCCATTCCTCATACTGTTATATACCCTACCTATGAACATTAATGGCTATGTCCCATTCCTCATACTGTTATATACCCTACCTATGAACATTAATGGGCATGTCCCATTCCTCATACTGTTATATACCCTACCTATGAATATTAATGGCTATGTACCATTCCTCATACTGTTATATACCCTACCTATGAACGTTAATGGCTATGTCCCAATAATGGGTATGTCCTATTCCTCATACTGTTATATACCCTATCTATGAACATTAATGGCTATGTCCTATTCCTCATACTCTTATATACCCTACCTATGCACATTAATGGTATGTCCCATTACTCATACTGTTATATACCCTACCTATGAACATTACTGGCTATGTCCCATTCCTCATACTGTTATATACCCTACTTAAGAACATTAATGGGTATGTCCTATTCCTCATACTGTAATATACCCTATCTATGAACATTAATGGCTATGTCCCATTCCTCATACTGTTATATACCCTACCTAAGAACATTAATGGCTATGTCCCATTCCTCATACTGTTATATACCCTACCTATGAACATTAATGGCTATGTACCATTCCTCATACTGTTATATACCCTACCTATGAACATTAATAGCTATGTCCCATTCCTCATACTGTTATATACCCTACCTATGAACATTTATGGGCATGGCCCATTCCTCATACTGTTATATACCTTACCTATGAACATTAATGGCTATGTCCCATTCCTCATACTGTTATATACCCTACCTAAGAACGTTAATAGCTATGTCCCATTCCTCATACTGTTATATACCATACCTATGAACATTAATGGCTATGTCCCATTCCTCATACTGTTATATACCCTACCTATGAACATTAATAGCTATGTCCCATTCCTCATATACTGTTATATACCCTAGCTATGAATATTAATGGCTATGTCCCATTCCTCATACTGTTATATACCCTACTTAAGAACATTAATGGGTATGTCCTATTCCTCATACTGTAATATACCCTATCTATGAACATTAATGGCTATGTCCCATTCCTCATACTGTTATATACCCTACCTAAGAACATTAATGGCTATGTCCCATTCCTCATACTGTTATATACCCTACCTATGAACATTAATGGCTATGTCCCATTCTTCATACTGTTATATACCCTACCTATGAACATTAATGGGCATGTCCCATTCCTCATACTGTTATATACCCTACCTATGAATATTAATGGCTATGTCCTATTCCTCATACTGTTATATACCCTACCTATGAACGTTAATGGCTATGTCCCATTAATGGGTATGTCCTATTCCTCATACTGTTATATACCCTATCTATGAACATTAATGGCTATGTCCTATTCCTCATACTCTTATATACCCTACCTATGCACATTAATGGTTTGTCCCATTCCTCATACTGTTATATACCATACCTATGTACATTAATGGTTATGTCCTATTCCTCATACTGTTATATACCCTACCTATGAACATTAATGGCTATGTCCCATTCCTCCTACTGTTATATACCCTACCTATGAACATTAATGGCTATGTCCCATTCCTCATACTGTTATATACCCTACCTATGAACATTAATGACTATGTCCTATTCCTCATACTGTTATATACCCTACTTATGAACATTAATGACTATGTCCCATTCCTCCTACTGTTATATACCCTACCTATGAACATTAATAGCTATGTCCCATTCCTCATACTGTTATATACCCTACCTATGAACATTTATGGGCATGGCCTATTCCTCATACTGTTATATACCTTACCTATGAACATTAATGGCTATGTCCCATTCCTCATACTGTTATATACCCTACCTAAGAACGTTAATAGCTATGTCCCATTCCTCATACTGTTATATACCATACCTATGAACATTAATGGCTATGTCCCATTCCTCATACTGTTATATACCCTACCTATGAACATTAATAGCTATGTCCCATTCCTCATATACTGTTATATACCCTACCTATGAACATTAATGGCTATGTCCCATTCCTCATACTGTTATATACCCTACTTAAGAACATTAATGGGTATGTCCTATTCCTCATACTGTAATATACCCTATCTATGAACATTAATGGCTATGTCCCATTCCTCATACTGTTATATACCCTACCTAAGAACATTAATGGCTATGTCCCATTCCTCATACTGTTATATACCCTACCTATGAACATTAATGGCTATGTCCCATTCCTCATACTGTTATATACCCTACCTATGAACATTAATGGGCATGTCCCATTCCTCATACTGTTATATACCCTACCTATGAATATTAATGGCTATGTACCATTCCTCATACTGTTATATACCCTACCTATGAACGTTAATGGCTATGTCCCATTAATGGGTATGTCCTATTCCTCATACTGTTATATACCCTATCTATGAACATTAATGGCTATGTCCTATTCCTCATACTCTTATATACCCTACCTATGCACATTAATGGTATGTCCCATTACTCATACTGTTATATACCCTACCTATGAACATTAATGGCTATGTCCCATTCCTCATACTGTTATATACCCTACCTATGAACATTAATGGCTATGTACCATTCCTCATACTGTTATATACCCTACCTATGAACATTTATGGGCATGGCCCATTCCTCATACTGTTATATACCTTACCTATGAACATTAATGGCTATGTCCCATTCCTCATACTGTTATATACCCTACCTAAGAACGTTAATAGCTATGTCCCATTCCTCATACTGTTATATACCCTACCTATGAACATTAATAGCTATGTCCCATTCCTCATATACTGTTATATACCCTACCTATGAACATTAATGGCTATGTCCCATTCCTCATACTGTTATATACCCTACTTAAGAACATTAATGGGTATGTCCTATTCCTCATACTGTAATATACCCTATCTATGAACATTAATGGCTATGTCCCATTCCTCATACTGTTATATACCCTACCTAAGAACATTAATGGCTCTGTCCCATTCCTCATACTGTTATATACCCTACCTATGAACATTAATGGCTATGTCCCATTCCTCATACTGTTATATACCCTACCTATGAACATTAATGGGCATGTCCCATTCCTCATACTGTTATATACCCTACCTATGAATATTAATGGCTATGTCCTATTCCTCATACTGTTATATACCCTACCTATGAACGTTAATGGCTATGTCCCATTAATGGGTATGTCCTATTCCTCATACTGTTATATACCCTATCTATGAACATTAATGGCTATGTCCTATTCCTCATACTCTTATATACCCTACCTATGCACATTAATGGTATGTCCCATTCCTCATACTGTTATATACACTACCTATGTACATTAATGGTTATGTCCTATTCCTAGTACTGTTATATACCCTACCTATGAACATTAATGGCTATGTCCCATTCCTCCTACTGTTATATACCCTACCTATGAACATTAATGGCTATGTCCCATTCCTCATACTGTTATATACCCTACCTATGAACATTAATGACTATGTCCTATTCCTCATACTGTTATATACCCTACTTATGAACATTAATGACTATGTCCCATTCCTCCTACTGTTATATACCCTACCTATGAACATTAATAGCTATGTCCCATTCCTCATACTGTTATATACCCTACCTATGAACATTTATGGGCATGGCCCATTCCTCATACTGTTATATACCTTACCTATGAACATTAATGGCTATGTCCCATTCCTCATACTGTTATATACCCTACTTAAGAACGTTAATAGCTATGTCCCATTCCTCATACTATTATATACCATACCTATGAACATTAATGGCTATGTCCCATTCCTCATACTGTTATATACCCTACCTATGAACATTAATAGCTATGTCCCATTCCTCATATACTGTTATATACCCTACCTATGAACATTAATGGCTATGTCCCATTCCTCATACTGTTATATACCCTACTTAAGAACATTAATGGGTATGTCCTATTCCTCATACTGTAATATACCCTATCTATGAACATTAATGGCTATGTCCCATTCCTCATACTGTTATATACCCTACCTAAGAACATTAATGGCTATGTCCCATTCCTCATACTGTTATATACCCTACCTATGAACATTAATGGCTATGTCCCATTCCTCATACTCTTATATACCCTACCTATGCACATTAATGGTATGTCCCATTACTCATACTGTTATATACCCTACCTATGAACATTAATGGCTATGTCCCATTCCTCATACTGTTATATACCCTACCTATGAACATTAATGGCTATGTACCATTCCTCATACTGTTATATACCCTACCTATGAACATTTATGGGCATGTCCCATTCCTCATACTGTTATATACCCTACCTATGAATATTAATGGCTATGTACCATTCCTCATACTGTTATATACCCTACCTATGAACGTTAATGGCTATGTCCCAATAATGGGTATGTCCTATTCCTCATACTGTTATATACCCTATCTATGAACATTAATGGCTATGTCCTATTCCTCATACTCTTATATACCCTACCTATGCACATTAATGGTATGTCCCATTACTCATACTGTTATATACACTACCTATGAACATTACTGGCTATGTCCCATTCCTCATACTGTTATATACCCTACTTAAGAACATTAATGGGTATGTCCTATTCCTCATACTGTAATATACCCTATCTATGAACATTAATGGCTATGTCCCATTCCTCATACTGTTATATACCCTACCTAAGAACATTAATGGCTATGTCCCATTCCTCATACTGTTATATACCCTACCTATGAACATTAATGGCTATGTACCATTCCTCATACTGTTATATACCCTACCTATGAACATTAATAGCTATGTCCCATTCCTCATACTGTTATATACCCTACCTATGAACATTTATGGGCATGGCCCATTCCTCATACTGTTATATACCTTACCTATGAACATTAATGGCTATGTCCCATTCCTCATACTGTTATATACCCTACCTAAGAACGTTAATAGCTATGTCCCATTCCTCATACTGTTATATACCATACCTATGAACATTAATGGCTAAGTCCCATTCCTCATACTGTTATATACCCTACCTATGAACATTAATAGCTATGTCCCATTCCTCATATACTGTTATATACCCTAGCTATGAATATTAATGGCTATGTCCCATTCCTCATACTGTTATATACCCTACTTAAGAACATTAATGGGTATGTCCTATTCCTCATACTGTAATATACCCTATCTATGAACATTAATGGCTATGTCCCATTCCTCATACTGTTATATACCCTACCTAAGAACATTAATGGCTATGTCCCATTCCTCATACTGTTATATACCCTACCTATGAACATTAATGGCTATGTCCCATTCTTCATACTGTTATATACCCTACCTATGAACATTAATGGGCATGTCCCATTCCTCATACTGTTATATACCCTACCTATGAATATTAATGGCTATGTCCTATTCCTCATACTGTTATATACCCTACCTATGAACGTTAATGGCTATGTCCCATTAATGGGTATGTCCTATTCCTCATACTGTTATATACCCTATCTATGAACATTAATGGCTATGTCCTATTCCTCATACTCTTATATACCCTACCTATGCACATTAATGGTTTGTCCCATTCCTCATACTGTTATATACCATACCTATGTACATTAATGGTTATGTCCTATTCCTCATACTGTTATATACCCTACCTATGAACATTAATGGCTATGTCCCATTCCTCCTACTGTTATATACCCTACCTATGAACATTAATGGCTATGTCCCATTCCTCATACTGTTATATACCCTACCTATGAACATTAATGACTATGTCCTATTCCTCATACTGTTATATACCCTACTTATGAACATTAATGACTATGTCCCATTCCTCCTACTGTTATATACCCTACCTATGAACATTAATAGCTATGTCCCATTCCTCATACTGTTATATACCCTACCTATGAACATTTATGGGCATGGCCTATTCCTCATACTGTTATATACCTTACCTATGAACATTAATGGCTATGTCCCATTCCTCATACTGTTATATACCCTACCTAAGAACGTTAATAGCTATGTCCCATTCCTCATACTGTTATATACCATACCTATGAACATTAATGGCTATGTCCCATTCCTCATACTGTTATATACCCTACCTATGAACATTAATAGCTATGTCCCATTCCTCATATACTGTTATATACCCTACCTATGAACATTAATGGCTATGTCCCATTCCTCATACTGTTATATACCCTACTTAAGAACATTAATGGGTATGTCCTATTCCTCATACTGTAATATACCCTATCTATAAACATTAATGGCTACGTCCCATTCCTCATACTGTTATATACCCTACCTAAGAACATTAATGGCTATGTCCCATTCCTCATACTGTTATATACCCTACCTATGAACATTAATGGCTATGTCCCATTCCTCATACTGTTATATACCCTACCTATGAACATTAATGGGCATGTCCCATTCCTCATACTGTTATATACCCTACCTATGAATATTAATGGCTATGTACCATTCCTCATACTGTTATATACCCTACCTATGAACGTTAATGGCTATGTCCCATTAATGGGTATGTCCTATTCCTCATACTGTTATATACCCTATCTATGAACATTAATGGCTATGTCCTATTCCTCATACTCTTATATACCCTACCTATGCACATTAAGGGTATGTCCCATTACTCATACTGTTATATACCCTACCTATGAACATTAATGGCTATGTCCCATTCCTCATACTGTTATATAACCTACCTATGAACATTAATGGCTATGTACCATTCCTCATACTGTTATATACCCTACCTATGAAATTAATGGCTATGTCCCATTCCTCATACTGTTATATACCCAACCTATGAATATTAATGGCTATGTCCCACTCCTCATACTGTTATATACCCTACCTATGAACATTAATGGCTATGTCCTATTCCTCATACTGTTATATACCCTACCTATGAACATTAATGGCTATGTCCCATTACTCATACTGTTATATACCCTACCTATGAACATTAATGGCTATGTCCCATTCCTCATACTGTTATATACCCTACCTAAGAACGTTAATAGCTATGTCCCATTCCTCATACTGTTATATACCATACCTATGAACATTAATGGCTATGTCCCATTCCACATACTGTTATATACCCTACTTAAGAACATTAATGGGTATGTCCTATTCCTCATACTGTAATATACCCTATCTATGAACATTAATGGCTATGTCCCATTCCTCATACTGTTATATACCCTACCTAAGAACATTAATGGCTATGTCCCATTCCTCATACTGTTATATACCCTACCTATGAACATTAATGGGCATGTCCCATTCCTCATACTGTTATATACCCTACCTATGAATATTAATGGCTATGTACCATTCCTCATACTGTTATATACCCTACCTATGAACGTTAATGGCAATGTCCCATTAATGACTATGTCCTATTCCTCATACTGTTATATACCCTACTTATGAACATTAATGACTATGTCCCATTCCTCCTACTGTTATATACCCTACCTATGAACATTAATAGCTATGTCCCATTCCTCATACTGTTATATACCCTACCTATGAACATTTATGGGCATGGCCCATTCCTCATACTGTTATATACCTTACCTATGAACATTAATGGCTATGTCCCATTCCTCATACTGTTATATACCCTACCTAAGAACGTTAATAGCTATGTCCAATTCCTCATACTGTTATATACCATACCTATGAACATTAATGGCTATGTCCCATTCCTCATACTGTTATATACCCTACCTATGAACATTAATAGCTATGTCCCATTCCTCATATACTGTTATATACCCTAGCTATGAACATTAATGGCTATGTCCCATTCCTCATACTGTTATATACCCTACTTAAGAACATTAATGGGTATGTCCTATTCCTCATACTGTAATATACCCTATCTATGAACATTAATGGCTATGTCCCATTCCTCATACTGTTATATACCCTACCTAAGAACATTAATGGCTATGTCCCATTCCTCATACTGTTATATACCCTACCTATGAACATTAATGGCTATGTCCCATTCCTCATACTGTTATATACCCTACCTATCAACATTAATGGGCATGTCCCATTCCTCATACTGTTATATACCCTACCTATGAATATTAATGGCTATATACCATTCCTCATACTGTTATATACCCTACCTATGAACGTTAATGGCTATGTCCCATTAATGGGTATGTCCTATTCCTCATACTGTCATATACCCTATCTATGAACATTAATGGCTATGTTCTATTCCTCATACTCTTATATACCCTACCTATGCACATTAATGGTATGTCCCATTACTCATACTGTTATATACCCTACCTATGAACATTAATGGCTATGTCCCATTCCTCATACTGTTATATACCCTACCTATGAACATTAATGGCTATGTACCATTCCTCATACTGTTATATACCCTACCTCTGAAATTAATGGCTATGTCCCATTCCTCATACTGTTATATACCCAACCTATGAATATTAATGGCTATGTCCCACTCCTCATACTGTTATATACCCTACCTATGAACATTAATGGCTATGTCCTATTCCTCATACTGTTATATACCCTACCTATGAACATTAATGGCTACCTCCCATTCCTCATACTGTTATATACCCTACCTATGAACATTAATGGCTATGTCCCATTCCTCATACTGTTATATACCCTACTTAAGAACATTAATGGGTATGTCCTATTCCTCATACTGTAATATACCCTATCTATGAACATTAATGGCTATGTCCCATTCCTCATACTTTTATATACCTTACCTATGAACATTAATGGCTATGTCCCATTCCTCATACTGTTATATACCCTACCTAAGAACGTTAATAGCTATGTCCTATTCCTCATACTGTAATATACCCTATCTATGAACATTAATGGCTATGTCCCATTCCTCATACTGTTATATACCCTACCTAAAAACATTAATGGCTATGTCCCATTCCTCATACTGTTATATACCCTACCTATGAACATTAATGGCTATGTCCCATTCCTCATACTGTTATATACCCTACCTATGAACATTAATGGGCATGTCCCATTCCTCCTACTGTTATATACCCTACCTATGAATATTAATGGCTATGTACCATTCCTCATACTGTTATATACCCTACCTATGAACGTTAATGGCTATGTCCCATTAATGGGTATGTCCTATTCCTCATACTGTTATATACCCTACCTATGAACATTAATGGCTATGTCCTATTCCTCATACTCTTATATACCCTACCTATGCACATTAATGGTATGTCCCATTACTCATACTGTTATATACCCTACCTATGAACATTAACGGCTATGTCCCATTCCTCATACTGTTATATACCCTACCTATGAACATTAATGGCTATTTACCATTCCTCATACTGTTATATACCCTACCTATGAAATTAATGGCTATGTCCCATTCTTCATACTGTTATATACCCTACCTATAAACATTTATGGGCATGTCCCATTCCTCATACTGTTATATACCCTACCTATGAACATTAATGTCTATGTCCCATTCCTCATAGTTATACACCCTACCTAAGAACGTTAATAGCTATGTCCCATTCCTCATACTGTTATATACCATACCTATGAACATTAATGGCTATGTCCCATTCCTCATACTGTTATATACCCTACCTATGAACATTAATAGCTATGTCCCATTCCTCATATACTGTTATATACCCTACCTATGAACATTAATGGCTATGTCCCATTCCTCATACTGTTATATACCCTACTTAAGAACATTAATGGGTATGTCCTATTCCTCATACTGTAATATACCCTATCTATGAACATTAACGGCTATGTCCCATTCCTCATACTGTTATATACCCTACCTAAGAACATTAATGGCTATGTCCCATTCCTCATACTGTTATATACCCTACCTATGAACATTAATGGCTATGTCCCATTCTTCATACTGTTATATACCCTACCTATGAATATTAATGGCTATGTCCTATTCCTCATACTGTTATATACCCTACCTATGAACGTTAATGGCTATGTCCCATTAATGGGTATGTCTTATTCCTCATACTGTTATATACCCTATCTATGAACATTAATGGCTATGTCCTATTCCTCATACTCTTATATACCCTACCTATGCACATTAATGGTATGTCCCATTCCTCATACTGTTATATACCATACCTATGTACATTATATGGTTATGTCCTATTCCTCATACTGTTATATACCCTACCTATGAACATTAATGGCTATGTCCCATTCCTCCAACTGTTATATACCCTACCTATGAACATTAATGGCTATGTCCCATTCCTCATACTGTTATATACCCTACCTATGAACATTAATGACTCTGTCCTATTCCTCATACTGTTATATACCCTACTTATGAACATTAATGACTATGTCCCATTCCTCCTACTGTTATATACCCCTACCTATGAACATTAATAGCTATGTCCCATTCCTCATACTGTTATATACCCTACCTATGAACATTTATGGGCATGGCCCATTCCTCATACTGTTATATACCTTACCTATGAACATTAATGTCTATGTCCCATTCCTCATACTGTTATATACCCTACCTAAGAACATTAATGGCTATGTCCCATTCCTCATACTGTTATATACCATACCTATGAACAATAATGGCTATGTCCCATTCCTCATACTGTTATATACCTTACCTATGAACATTAATAGCTATGTCCCATTCCTCATATACTGTTATATACCCTACCTATGAACATTAATGGCTATGTCCCATTCCTCATACTGTTATATACCCTACTTAAGAACATTAATGGGTATGTCCTATTCCTCATACTGTAATATACCCCTATCTATGAACATTAATGGCTATGTCCCATTCCTCATACTGTTATATACCCTACCTAAGAACATTAATGGCTATGTCCCATTCCTCATACTGTTATATACCCTACCTATGAACATTAATGGCTATGTCCCATTCCTCATACTGTTATATACCCTACCTATGAACATTAATGGGCATGTCCCATTCCTCATACTGTTATATACCCTACCTATGAATGTTAATGGCTATGTACCATTCCTCATACTGTTATATACCCTACCTATGAACGTTAATGGCTATGTCCCATTAATGGGTATGTCCTATTCCTCATACTGTTATATACCCTATCTATGAACATTAATGGCTATGTCCTATTCCTCATACTCTTATATACCCTACCTATGCACATTAATGGTATGTCCCATTACTCATACTGTTATATACCCTACCTATGAACATTAATGGCTATGTACCATTCCTCATACTGTTATATACCCTACCTATGAAATTAATGGCTATGTCCCATTCCTCATACTGTTATATACCCTACCTATCAACATTTATGGGCATGTCCCATTCCTCATACTGTTATATACCCTACCTATGAACATTAATGGCTATGTCCCATTCCTCATAGTTATATACCCTACCTAAGAATGTTAATTGCTATGTCCCATTCCTCATACTGTTATATACCATACCTATGAACATTAATGGCTATGTCCCATTCCTCATACTGTTATATACCCTACCTATGAACATTAATAGCTATGTCCCATTCCTCATATACTTTTATATACCCTACCTATGAACATTAATGGCTATGTCCCATTCCTCATACTGTTATATACCCTACTTAAGAACATTAATGGGTATGTCCTATTCCTCATACTGTAATATACCCTATCTATGAACATTAATGGCTATGTCCCATTCCTCATACTGTTATATACCCTACCTAAGAACATTAATGGCTATGTCCCATTCCTCATACTGTTATATACCCTACTTAAGAACATTAATGGGTATGTCCTATTCCTCATACTGTAATATACCCTACCTATGAACATTAATGGCTATGTCCCATTCCTCATACTGTTATATACCCTACCTAAGAACATTAATGGCTATGTCCCATTCCTCATACTGTTATATACCCTACCTATGAACATTAATGGCTATGTCCCATTCTTCATACTGTTATATACCCTACCTATGAACATTAATGGGCATGTCCCATTCCTCATACTGTTATATACCCTACCTATGAATATTAATGGCTATGTCCTATTCCTCATACTGTTATATACCCTACCTATGTACGTTAATGGCTATGTCCAATTAATGGGTATGTCCTATTCCTCATACTGTTATATACCCTATCTATGAACATTAATGGCTATGTCCTATTCCTCATACTCTTATATACCCTACCTATGCACATTAATGGTATGTCCCATTCCTCATACTGTTATATACCATACCTATGTACATTAATGGTTATGTCCTATTCCTCATACTGTTATATACCCTACCTATGAACATTAATGGCTATGTCCCATTCCTCCTACTGTTATATACCCTACCTATGAACATTAATGGCTATGTCCCATTCCTCATACTGTTATATACCCTACCTATGAACATTAATGACTATGTCCTATTCCTCATACTGTTATATACCCTACTTATGAACATTAATGACTATGTCCCATTCCTCCTACTGTTATATACCCTACCTATGAACATTAATAGCTATGTCCCATTCCTCATACTGTTATATACCCTACCTATGAACATTAATGGCTATGTCCCATTCCTCATACTGTTATATACCCTACCTATGAACATTAATGGGTATGTCTTATTCCTCATACTGTTATATACCCTACCTATGAACATTAATGGCTATGTCCTATTCCTCATAAATACATTGGACATTGTTGTAAGAGCCAGGGTGAAAATATACTAATTAGTAACCAGTAGCAGTTGATATCTTCTTCACGCCGCTGGCGAGTATTGTATTTTGTTAATATTATGAAGTTTTTATTTCATTTGCAACTTTCGCCTTGGTTATTTCGTATTCAGTAACCTTTTTGTTAGGTTACAACATACATATGAAAATAGATATGATTCCTTTATACATATATATGCACACACGGATGATTATATCTTGCACTTTAATGCTCATAGTATCTCTTTTTTTCCGAGTTATAAGTTGACATATTGTTATATACCCTATCTATGAACATTAATGGGTATGTCTCATCCCTCATAAATTCATTAGATACTATTATGAGCGGGGTAATTTTGCTGATTAAGTAGTACACCACTAGCAGTGGTTTACTTTCTTCACACCACTGGCAAGTATTGTATTTTGTTAAAGTTATAAATATTTCCATTTAATTTTCAACCTCTATTTTGGTTATTCTAAGGTTAAACAATATCAATCTTGCCTATAAAGGTATATATATATATATATATATATATATATATATATATATATATATATATATATATATATATATATATATATATATATATACGTCCCCTTGTCTCCTTATTGGCTTGATTGATTGATGTTTTCCATATCGCTGGCTACAATGCACTTTTATTCTGTTTTTGATATTTTCCTTCTCCATATTGGCCTGAATGCTTTGACAATTACATCTTCGCAATGTCCCTGAAGTCTTGTAAGTGGTCGTTTCCTGTCTTTCAGATATCATTCGACAACTGCACAGGTCCAACACACACACACACACACACACACACACACACACACACACACACACACACACACACACACACACACACACACACACACACACACACACACACACATCTATACATATGGACCAAAAATGAAAAACAAAGTAATCCAAAGTTAAGAATTTATTGTGAAAGAAAGTCAATGCTATAACATTTCGGTTTTAATTAGCCATCATCAGTACTTAGAAATGATGATATTATTAAGCACCCATCGTTGAAATAACGACACTCTATATCATCTTTTCTAAGTCCTGATTATGGTTTCTTATAACGGAAACATTATGGTGTTAACATTCTTTCATTACTTTGTTTTTCAATTTTTTTTCATATTGTCGGATTCTTTTCCATTATTTACTTCCATTTATGTATACATAGATGAGAAAAAGGGAATTAAAATTATCGTATTTTGCATCAGCTGCCAAAAATGATAATCAGTAAAATACGTCTTACATAATATTCTTCTTTCTCTTTTACTTCAATAGTGATTATTAATCAGATAAAACGTTATAGAGTCAAAATTTCGAAATAAAAATTCCGCAAATAATCTGCCGGGTTATTCCCACCCTGGTGTGCATACATTGTGTTGTAACCTAAGAAAAAGGTTACAGAATTAGAATTAACCAAAATGGAGGTTGGAAGTGAAATGGAAATCTTTATAAACTTTAACAAAATACAACACTCCTCAATAGCGTGAAGAAGGTACCCACTGCTAATGGTGACTACTTAATATATTTTCACCCCCTCACAATAATGTCCAACATATTTAAGAGGAATTGGACATGGCCAAAAATATTCATAGGTAGGGTATATAATTATGAGGAATGGGACATAGCCATTAATGTTCATAGGTAGGATATATAACTATGAGGAATGGGACATACTCACTAATGTTCATAGGCAGGGTATATAACAGTATATGAGGAATGGGACATAGCTATTAATGTTCATAGGTAGGGTATATAACAGTATGAGGAATGGGACATAGCCATTAATGTTCAAAGGTTGGGTATATAACAGTATGAGGAATGGGACATACTCACTAATGTTCATAGGTAGGGTAGATAACAGTATGAGGAATGGGACATACCCATTAATGTTCATAGGTAGGGTATATAACAGTATGAGGAATAGGACATACCCATTAATGTACATTGATAGGGTATGAAGAATAGGACATAGTCATTAATGTTCATAGGTAGGGTATAAAACAGTATGAGGAATAGGACATATTCATTAATGTTCATTGATAGATAGGGTATATAACAGTATGAGGAATATGACATAGCCATTAATATCCATCGGTAGGGAATATAACAGCATGGGGAATAGGACACCCCCATTAATATTCGTAGATAGTGTATATTACAGAGTGAGAAATGGAACATAGCTATTAATGTTCATAGGTAGGGTATATAACAGTATGAGGAATGGGAGATACCCATTAATGTTCATAGGTAGGGTATATAAAAGTAGGCAGAATGAGACATAGCCATTAATGTTCATAGGTAGGGTATATAACAGTATGAGGATTGGGGCATAGCCATTAATGTTCATAGGTAGGGTATATAACAGTATGAGGAATAGGACATAGCCATTAATGTTCATAGGTAGGGTATATAACAGTATGAGGATTGGGGCATAGCCATTAATGTTCATAGTCACGGTATATAACAGTATGAGGAATGGGACATAGCCATTAATGTTCATAGGTAGGGTATATAACAGTATGAGGAATGGGACATAGCCATTAATGTTCATAGGTAGGGTATATAACAGTATGAGGAATTGGACATAGCCATTAATGTTCATAGGTAGGATATATAACAGTATGAGGAATGGGACATAGCCATTAATGTTCATTGCTTCTGTATATAGCTGTATGAGTAATGGGACATACCCATTAATGTACATAGGTAGGGTATATAACAGTATGAGGAATGGGACATAGCCATTAATGTTCATAGGTAGGGTATATAACAGTATGAGGAATGGGACATACCCATTAATGTACATAGGTAGGGTATATAACCGTATGAGGAATAGGACATAGCCATTAATGTTCATAGTCACGGTATACAAACCGATTTGTAAAATCACCATTTGTAAGTTAATTTTCATAATTGTACTTTACTGAGAACAAATTTTGTGGTAAAAGTAAATAATAAAATGTAAAAACTTATCTTTGAAATATCTAAAATTCCAAGTTATAAAAAGAAGTGCAAACATTATACACACACACACACACACACACACACACACACACACACACACACACACACACACACACACACACACACACACATACGCAGAGACACACACAGAGACATATATATATATATATATATATATATATATATATATATATATATCATCATCATGTCGCGCCGTCAGCGCGGATATCCCTGACCCTCTCTCGCCATTTCTCCCTATCATTCATCGCCTCCGGCAGGTCTTCAGAGTTACATCCTGTGTCCTCACATAGTTACTGTATGTAAGTTCGTGCTTGTCGTCCTACTTTTGCACATCCATATGTGGGGGTCCACAGGAGTACATCGCTTATGAGCTCGTCCTTGCTTCTCCAGCAGTGTCCCGCGTGTCTGGTTCGTCTGACTTGTATAGTTTTCGTGATGGGGGGCAAGTGATATGAAATAACCACATATATCCCTTATATCAGTTTTTTAAACCATGCTCCTGGTCTATCATAAATTGAGTTTCCACTAAAACAAATTTTCCAAAAAGATTTTGTCAATCTAACATTTTTTTTTTTTTTTGGAAACGCCTAATGTTTACTTGTGTGTTTATGAAAACTTCAAATGACTTAAAACAGCAACCAACTCTTTCACTTTTCTTTGCGTATAAGCTGAGCCAAGCAGATATCTATATCCACGTATATATAAAGGGAGTTTTCTTAAGCTTAGTTTAGCAAGCTAGATTAGCGAACCTACACGAGTGAGTTCAAATCTCATTGGGTGTCCCTTTCATTCGACCTTGTGCCACATCGAAGCAAAAGTGATTTGAAATTTACTATTTGTCATATAGGGAGCCATGTATTCTGCCAGTTTTGCTCTCTCATAGAATGAAGCCCTGTATGAAATTCAAAATTGAAACTCTGTGTTCCGAGCAATCATCAGGTGGAGGTAGGGTATATATACCCTTTAAAAATCATTTCTCCCTTTGTATGTGAAGTGAATTGAGTTTTGTGTGTTAATTTTTACTACATGAAACATTTTACTCAACCTCCCCCACACCATTTTTACTTGCCTCTTCCCCATATTTAATGCATCACTATTGCAATACCCTGGCGATGAGGTACCAGAAAATAAAATAAATAATACTTATATATCATCTTACTTTTAATTTAGGAAAAAAATTCTTACAGTCGTGTGTCGCAAAGATTTAGAAATATAAAAAATTACATAGTACGATTTGGACGCTATATAATCAAAGCTTATTCAAAAAATAAAAATCCTATAAAAAATCAGATGAAATAATACAACTATTCGAAGAATACACGATGAATTAAGAAAAAAACAAACACAGTTATAAAAGAGTATTGGTGACGTCACTAAAATCCCTTTCGATGATAGGCAAATAACATTCTTATTGCTATTAAAACGGACATATAAGCAAGTGGACATATAAGCGAACGGACATATAAATAAACGGAGGTATAAGTAATCGGGTTTATAAGCGATTGGACGTTGTTCGATTGTACGTTGTGCTACGCACGGCTATAATGATAAATCGATGTACTTAGTCTGATATTAGACAGGATTCTGTTCTAATGTGCTCGGTTTTGCATGGTAATTTAGAAAATACTGGCCGTTAACATTTTTTTTTAATCTTACAGAAACAATTTTTAATCATAATATATTTCTTTAATTTTTATTTTTTGTAAGTGTGCATCTATTTATTTATTATATTTAGAAATTCTTGTATTTCTAAATTTGTTTACCTTTCAAAATTGTATCGATATTCTAACTCCTAATGGTTTCGTTATTTTATTCTGAAGAGATTAAAAATTGATTAGTTTATTCATTTTAGGATATTCATTAAAAATCGTTGTTTTTGTGTGTGTATTTGTGTTTGTGTATGTGTGTGAGAGAGAGAAAGAGAGAGAGAGAGAAAAAGTATGTGTGTGTATGTGTGTGTGAGACAGAGAAGTATGTGTACATATGTGTGTGTGAGAGGAAAACAGAGAGAGAGAAAGAAAAGTATGTATGTGTGTGTGGGTGAGAGAGGGAGAATCATGTGTGTGCGTGTGTGTGTGTGTGTGAGAGAGAGAGAGAGGGAGAGAGAGAAAAGAATGTGTGCGTGTTAGAGAGAGAGGGGGGAATCATATGTGAGAGAGAGAGAGTGAGAGAGAGAAATATGTGTGTGTGAGAGAGAGAGAATATTCTATGTGTGTGTGTGTGTGTGTGTGTGTGTGTGTGTGTGTGTGTGTGTGTAAGAGAGAGAGAGAGAGAGAGAGAGAGAGAGAGAGAAGTATGTGTGTGCAATTCACTTTCAGACATGTTTCATTAAATATGACAGATAAGGAATGTTTATTCAGTTTTTGCTTTTTGTTCTTGCCGGAAATAGACGTTGCAAATAGGGATTAAAGCTGTTCATGTATTGTCAAACATTTTCTTGTAGTTGAAGTTCCAGGTCTTTCAATCATCGTTAGACATTATCAAGAAAAGGTGTTATACTGAAATTCAGAAAATTCTGATGTTATGGGGGTATATTATGAATTTCGCTGTGAAAGTTTTTATCATGTTTAAACTTAACGGTTTAAACGGTCATGTTTAATATTTAAAAAAAAACTGTCATGTGACTGTAACCTGTTTAAGATGGAGATTATTGCCAAGTATTTGATAGATTTTAAGACCCAAAATCCAAGTGTAAAAATATTGTTTAAAACCGGTTGCTTCATAATTCATAATGATAACGTTTCGTATTTGTTGTTTATTTTTGTACAAATAGTGCTATATAAAATACTTTTTATATTAAGTATTAATAGCTGTCGAATATCTTTAGGTGTGTTATAGCCTTATATGATATATTGCTTAATGTAAATTTTTTGATGTGGTATGTTAGTCTACGGGAGTGGGTGATGGTCGTATGACCAATATAAGAAGTTTTCTTTTATTGGTGTTAAAGACGTTAACGGTCAGTGAACATGGATATTTAAAAACAACATTTGTATTAAGGGCTTTTTTAGGGTTCAGTGTATTAGCGATGAAGGTGTTTTCATTTTCCTGTTGATGATGAACGTTAAGTATTAGAGAAAAAGCTAGAAAGGAACTACACGTGCTGTTTTGATGAAATCCAGGAACTAGCACTCCATAAAACAGTATTTGTATTGCCACTTACTTCCTATCATATAAGCCATCCAGACAAGACGAACAAGATATGCAGGAGATGTAAGAAATAATTCATAAGCAACGTTATGCTATAACGTGTGTGTGTGTGTGTGTGTGAGAGAGAGAGAGAGAGAGAGAGAGAAGAATGTGCGCGTGTGTGTGTGTGTGTGTGTGAGAGAGAGAGAGAGAGAGAGAGAGAGAGAGAAAAGAATGTGTGCGTGTTAGAGAGAGAGAGAGAGAGAAAGAGAGAAAGAAAAGAATGTGTTCGTGTTAGAGAGAGAGAGAGAGAGAGAGAGAAAGAGAGAGATAGAGAGAGAGAAAGAGACAGAGAGAAGAATGTGTGTGTGTGTGTGAGAGAGAGAGAGAGAGAGAGAAAAGAATGTGTGCGTGCTAAAGAGAGAGGGAGAGAGAAAGGGAAGAATGTGTGAAAGAGGCAGAGAGAGAGAGAAAAAAAAAGAATGTGTACGTGTTGGAGAGAGAGAGAGAGAGAGAGAGAGAGAGAGAGAGAGAGAGAGAGAGAAATATGTGTGTGTGAGAGAGAGAATCCTCTATGTGTCGACGCACCAGTGTCGGCCAACCAGCGAGGACTTACAAACATCAGCTCTATGTGGACACAGAATGCCGTCTAGAGGAAATACCTTGTGCTATGTCGGATGACGAGGAATGATGATGAGGAATGATGAAGAATATGTCATTATCAATTGGTGACATGTATCTGAAAATAATATTTTAAAATCGCCGTTCGATATTGTTGTAATTCATTTCGTTACAAGAGAAATAGGTTAGGTTAATGATTGGCAAAATGATTAGTGTGTTCGCCCATGGCCCGGGAGACGTGGGTTTACTCCCAGGGTAGAGTTATACCTAAAACTCAAAAAATGGTACTTGATGCATCCACGCTTTACACTTGGCATTATAAGGTATGGATTAAGAGTAAGTAGAGCAATCCAGGAGTGGTATCCTCTCATACAACTTGGTTTTGCAGCTACTGAAAAGGGAGCCTTCGGGTCGCCTTCGACAATGGTCGGCCGACTTACAACTCTTATGGCCATTACGGTAGCGTCTATACGTACTGATAGCGTTCTATCAAGGTTCTACTTTTCTCTAAACACTGCATAGCCCATTTAGAAAACAAAAACTTTAATCATTATGCTCAGCCTATTAAATACGAACATCATTCTAAAAGTAATGGCCCCTGATTATTTCCATAGGATGTACGCCATATACAGGGAACACAAAAACTCTATGTCTCTATATAGTCACACAACTGACGGAGCGTTTTTGCTGCATTCGTAAAAAAAAAATTATCTACATCAGTGGAAGCGAACCACTTTTTCGCAGCAGCGATGATGGTGCAATTTTCAGAAAAATGGTGTTCATGTAGTCCATTTTTCACTGGCCCGATTTGTACTCATGAGTTGATCAGTTACTTTCGTAGATTGATGTCTATGCAAGGCCGCTCAAAACGTGGCTTATCAATCACTTCGCGGTCAGCACAGTTGAAATACATTGCCAGTTATCTATATGTGCTCCCATTCACTGTTTGGTCTCTGTAAACACCCATTAAGTTTTGATGAACTTAAATTGGTGCAATTTTTTTATAATGGAAAAATTCTAGGACACAACTCTTTTTTTCATATGCGATTCTAACTGAATTATCATGCTATTCATACTAGGTGTAATTTACGTGAAAATAAATGAGAGAAATTACTCTCGGAGCTTACCTTGTACATCTAATACATTTTAATTTTAGTTGAGACTTTAACACCCCCCGCCAAAAAACCCCACCCAAAACAAAAGAAAACTTTAAAAGTAAATCCGTCCTCCATCTCAAACTTCAAAACCAATATTAACAATAAGATCCTCTTCATTGACCCTAAGAGTCACAATTTGTGCATAGATTCTAAGATTCATAATTTACGTATCGATTCTAAGATTCATAATTTACGTATCGATTCTAAGAATCACAATTTACGTATCGATTCTAAGAGTCATAATTTGCGTATCGATTCTAAGAGTCATAATTTGCGTATCGATTCTAAGAGTCATAATTTGCGTATCGATTCTAAGAATCTCAATTTGCGTATCGATTCTAAGAGTCATAATTTGCGTATCGATTCTAAGAGTCATAATTTGCGTATTGATTCTAAGAGTCATAATTTGCGTATCGATTCTAAGAATCTCAATTTGCGTATCGATTCTAAGAGTCATAATTTGCGTATCGATTCTAAGAGTCATAATTTGCGTATCGATTCTAAGAATCTCAATTTGCGTATCGATTCTAAGAGTCATAATTTGCGTATCGATTCTAAGAATCTCAATTTGCGTATCGATTCTAAGAGTCATAATTTGCGTATCGATTCTAAGAATCTCAATTTGCGTATCGATTCTAAGAGTCATAATTTCTCGGATAGGAATGCTGAGTCTTGTAACAGCATTCCTATCCGAGGTCGGGGTTAATCACCTAAAGAAGGCCAGAGGTGAAATTTGGCCGAAACATAGTGAAGAAGAAACAACACAAAAACTGCCAAGATGAGGACAAAATGTCCACAATAAATAAAGAATTAATTCTCAGATTAAGAAGCCTCATCTCAAAATGATTCCAATTAAAGACAATCGAAAAGATTTGTTTTCATCAATGTTTTTCAGGTACGTCAACGTATGTTAACTTGTACAACGACATAATTTATTAGTAAATAAGAGATTAAATAAATTCAGTTAAAAGAAATTATAGTTTTCAAAGTTTTTTCTTAAAGAAAACGCCTCCAACCACAAGTATCAACGTTAATTGGTTCTCCTTTTGAATTATTTGGAATTGAATACTAACAGAAAATTATTGTAAGTATTCAATAGATTAATTTTTATAATTGTGTATGAATTTGGACATAAGCAGAATTTATCCAGATTTACTCACGAGAAAATACAGATATTCATCTAATTTTGGGGGCAGAAATGGTTGACGAATAAATACCGCGAGAACGTTGACTCAGTTCAGCCGATGAGTAATTGAAATCAACAGAAAGTATTACGGGTGTCTTTGTTACTCTTATCTCTGTAAGAACATTTTATCTATCTTTTTTAACTTGATGCTTTCTGATGGTCACCCAAAATTAATGAAACTTCAATGTTAAATCAACGCATAAGCTTTTTTTCAATTAAATCATTTTCTGTATCCATTTGAAATAAAAATGGTGTAATCTATGAATACAGATAGATGAAAGGTGAACTTTTACAGAAAAAGAACCAAGTGAGTTATTACTGTTCTTGGAAGTTCTCAAGATCAAGCGATTTCGAGCAGTCAAAAAGAAGTTTTTGTTTTTTGTTTTTAAGTTAGTCTGACATATGAAGACAGAAAGAAATATTTTCACTGAAGTTAAATGAATATGGCAAAACTGAGTTCTATGAAACAGTAAATATCTGACTTTATTCTTAGAATAAAATACTCTTTGCTTCTAAATTAACTATCTATCGTCCAGTATCTAGCAATAAAGTCTTGGCACTGACGAATGAATATAAAAACGAGATTCTAAAAATACTGACATTTATCAAAGAAATGTGAAACTGGTAATGACCAAAGATATAAAAAAAAATGTTTATCCAACGGAAATAGATCTTGTCAAATATATAAAGGCAATAAATAAAAATAATAGAATGGTATCTTTTTAGAAAATATAATTAAGATTTTGTACAGTAATTTATTACATTTCGGAAATATCGGCCAGACTGTTATTTTTTGTTATTAAAGTTTCATTTCGTTAATTCATTTGAGGTGACTAGACTCAAATTAAAAATCTGAATTCCTTATCGGCCACATAAATAATTCATCTTTATTAGTTCCCTAATGAAGGCTAAATAACAAAAACTACATTATTTAATCTATTTAAGCTACTATATCTATATAGCTGGGGGAGAACAGATGGGTTCATACCTTCCCTAAGAGCATTAGCGTAAAAGAAAATGCATTATCTTTCAAGATTTGAAGTCGGATCTCTGAGTTCATTTTCTACGATGATAACCGTCACAACAGGATCTTGGTTTGGTTTTATGGCATATAAACCATTGTAAGTTATTTAATGCCAAATCCTTTTTATACATATATATTAAATACATAGGATTTGGTCTGATTGGGTTTTATGGCATATCAACCAATGCAGGTTATCTAATGCCAAATCCTCTTTATACATATATATTAAATATATATGATTTAGATTGGTCTGGTTTGGTTTTGAGGCATATCAACCGTTGAAGGTAATTTAATGCCAAATCCTTTTTATACATATATATATAAGATATATATAATTTGGTTTAGTTTGGTTTTGTGGCATATCAACCACTGTAGGCTATTTAATACCAAATCCTCTTTATACCAATATATTGATATGTATGTTTTAGTTGGGCCTAGTTTTATGGCATGCCAACCAGTATCGGTTATTAAATGATAAATTCTGTTTTTACATATATATTAAATATATGATTTATAAACACATTTTGTTGATACACACAGTTAAATGATCAAACAGTTCTATTTCTAACAATTCAATTCAACAAAGTTAAATGGTTCCAAGTATTGCTATGTATCACTGACAAGTGTATTAATATCAGTCATTTATCTACACGCAGTTAAATGAAGAAACTGTTCTATTTCAAATAATTCAATTCAGTATAAGTTTGCACTCAATTTAAATGTTAAACAGTTCCATTTGACCCATAGATACGACCCTCTCAGGCGCTACCACTCCGGGCTAGATTAGACCAGGGAGCGGTAACAATGAAGGGATACTCCATATTCCCCAAAGCTTCAAGATTGGAGCCTCATTATCAGATTGTTTAATGTCATATTCAAGATACTCATTAGCGGGGCGGGGTCTACCCTTACTGCAGAGGTGCAGTGGGTGCATTTTACAGCCCCGGCCGATTGGGCTGAACACGACCTTTGTGGTATAATTAGTTAGCAATAACAATAAATTGATATTCAATTTCCAAATATACTTTTTTGGCAAAAGATATTGCACATATACTTAGAAAGTAATGACATAATTTTATCAGTTGATTAGAATTTACTTTTTATGGATTTCCACATTCAATGATAATAAATAAAGGGTGTTCCTAAACTAAGTGAACAAGGTACTTATATATATATATATATATATATATATATATATATATATATATATATATGTATGTATTGCAGAATTTTTTCAGGTATTGTAAGAATTTTTTTTATTCAGAATTTTCCATACTTATTTAGAATTTTCCAAGTTTATACAGAATTTCCTTTGAGACTGCACCTCCACACATTTCTTTTTATTATAACGAAGAAAAATTCTTTGTTAATGATTCTTTTGTATCCATTTTGATAGAGAATTTTATTCTACTTAAGTTTTAAGAACTGCCTTTCTCAAGGATCAACTATGAAATCATACATATGATAATTCAATATGATATCATAAGAATCATGGATATAATATCGTGATACATAAATGATAGTGGTGTATTCAATAAGTTTCCAGACTTTTTTTTTGTACAGACATTTAAAATTGTCGTAGATTCTTGAAAATTCACTATGTTATTGCCATACATCTAATGAGATGACTGGCCAATTTTTATGATTTCACGTTCAAATGAACAGCAATAGCAGGAATTGGAATATACTCCACTAAAGCCTGATTGTCACAACTGGTGAATTTCAAAAATGCAATCTGGACGTAAGGACACTTTGGAAGAACGATATGCAATAAAATTCTGTTTCAAACTTGGAAAAAATGCCACAGAAACGTATGGAATGCTTTAGACTGCTTTTCGACCATGTTGCAGGAATCGAGCATCAGTTTTTGAGTGGCATATGAGATTCAAGGAAGGCAGGGAGTCTGTGAGGGATGATGAGAGGTGTGAGAGGAGTAAGGAAGTCAATACACTAGAGTTGATTGGCCAAAGGGTTAGGGTTAGGGTTACTATGTTGAGGTTTTAAGGGAGTTCAGGTAGAGATTCCGTCGGAAGAGGCCAGGACTCTTCAAATCGGGTCAGTGGCATTTCCACCAGGACAATCCACCAGTCTCTAATTCAATCCTTGTCACAGACTATTTGATCAAGATGGGCATCAAGACTCTGCCTCCCTATAGTCTAGACGTTACTCCCTGTGACTTTTGGTTATTCCCTAACCTCAGAAGCTATCGTTATGAGACAATTGAGGAGATGAAAGAGGCTGTGACGAAGGTCATTGACACACTCACACAAGAGGAATTCCATGGGGTCTTCCAAAAGTTGTTGGAACGGTACAACAAGTGCATTGCAGCCGGAGGAGATTACTTCGAAGTGGATTAGAGTTTCATGTGTGTACTATCAATAAAAGTGTCCATACGAAAAAAGTCTGGAAACTTATTTAATGATCCTCGTACGATACTGAAGCGCGACACAATAATATACCTAATGTGACTGAGTTTATATATCCATGCTTCGAAATAAAATCAATTTTCTTGTGTAAATTCCTGTAAACTAATTCTGTTGAATTACACGAAGCAAATTTTGAAAATTATTCAGTTGGGTGATTTATATACTTTTCCTTTCTTTCTTTTTTATACATTGAGGAAAATTTCTTTTACGGATTTATTCAATAATTATCAATTTTCATTTACTAAACATAACTTAATTTGGCCTAAATCCAATAGTATGAGGCAGCCAGGAAGAATCGAACTTAGTAATTGTCTGCTAGCCCACATCATTAACCATAACATTACATGAGGAGCCAAGTTGTTATTTATCAAGCTTTTCATAGTCTGAAAAATCGGACTCAGGCGGCTATTGTCGCTGCAATTATTAATTGCTCACCTACATCAGAAGTGAGCCGTTGCTTTTGGCTTTGATCACGGAGAGTCGATTA